>JAOBRD020849863.1:0-13077 GCA_027575215.2 Hydrozoanthus sils
GCTTTCTATAACCGACGGCGACGGATCGGCTAAATACAATAATTGAATACGTTCAGGCAGATACAGTCAGTTGCTGAAACAAAAAGCGAAAGTTGGTTCTCACACAGTGATGGAAGGGAAGTTAGCACTCGGCAGGGACTCAACTGCGTTGCAAATTCAGAAAAAAAAACATAGAAAGATTATTCTTCCGCAAGAACGCGAACACAAGTCGTTCCTGTTCACCTGCTTTAGCCGACAGAAATCTTGACTAAGCCGGCTCATGTAATAAAACCTTGTTGTGTCTGCCCCGCCAACGGGCTTGTCTAATGAGAAACCACGTGCTCAGCCTGTCGTAAACAGCTTTAGAAACATGAAAGTTTGAAATGTTGAATGTGAAAACCCGTATAACATATATTTGTAACTTGGTTGTTTGTATTCATTAGATTGTGGAGCCAATATTGAATAACTCTGATTAATTTCCGCCTTGAGTCTCTTATTCAACGTTACTTTTTGTTTTTTCAGCGTCTTCCTGACTTTTACTTACACTACTTACCATACAAATCTGAATCTCAAACCGTGTTTTTTTTCTTGATGTATGACTTTTTTCGAATACTAAAATTTAATACTGCAGATTGGTCTAGATAAACCTGTAACTATCAAAACGAGTAGAAGCTTTGTAAAACACTTCGCAAATTGCGGATGTTTTGAAGTTGACTTGCTTTTAATTATAAAAAATCCGAGATTAGATATTAAATGAATACCGCATACCAAATTAAACAGTTGATGCACGTACTTGACAAGCGCTAATATGATCTGACACTTGTGTAACCAAGGGTACTTAAGTACACCAGAACGAATGGCAACTGCCGGCCTGGCATAAAATTACCGTTCTGAGGTAAGCGGAGGCACGGTGACGCAATGAACAAGACTGATTTGAATACCATGTACGCAAGCTCTCAATGGTTAATGACCACAAACTCGGGAAAAATCAATGTATTATAAAGTGAAATCCCCGCTTAACACAACCTGATTCCCACGCATTCACTCCATGCATCTTTACAACGACTTAAAAGGTTTAGAGGCTTTAATTTTTATGCAGTTGGTGATATGGGCTAGCCTTGAGGCCAACTCCAAGTCCTTAAGTCGCCGCGATTTAGAGCGACTTTAGGCGATTTAAGGCGATTTAAGGAAAAATGGGGTGAAAAATGACTGCGACTTAGTGCGGTTTAAGGCGACTTAAGGACCTGGAATAGGCCTATCCCTGGACATGCCTAGGTTTTTAGTCGGGTAGGGAAGGAGTCTCTCTCAAAAAATGGATAAGGGTGCTCGCGAAAAAAATAAGACCCTGCGTACCTTTTAAGGCCCGTTTACACTACTTCGATTTTTTGGTACGGCACGGACAAAGATAGTACGCAATAGTAGCAATATTTCCATGAAAAATTTACTTGACAATTTTTGTTGCTCCCGTAAATGATCAACAAGTCTTACTTTACAATTGTTAATTGACAAAGTTTCCTTGTTCATGCCTGGCAACATATCCTTGTCACATTTTCAGTCCTCGACATCCGTCTATACACGATCAAATTTCTCAATTTTAGACGTGGAAAATTTACAAAAATTAAATTGTCCATTTTCCTCCATCTACGCGAGCAAATTTCCTTGTCAAGGCAAATTGTCAAAGCCAAAAGTAGTTTGTGTAAACGGAGTTAAGACAGAATTACGATGGAGAACTTGCCAAATGGCGGAGATGGTACAGCTCTGATTAGAATAAGAGTGTCGGATAATTTACTAGTAACAGTTCAAGGGTGTCAAAATGTCGGATGTGTCTTTTTTTCCAAGCGCACAAGGTCTCGAATTTTCAAGATTATCGGAAGTAAAAATAAATTTAAGACAGTAAAAGAATAGCTGCTAAATTCGTGTTTAATTCGAGAAATTGTTACTTACCTTCCAACTATTCCTGATCATCGAAACGAGTGCTATCATATACCTTCTTGTCCCCACTTGCAAAGCAAAATGCACAGACGTATCTTTTGGCGAGATCTTAAAACAGCTAACGACAGCTTCCAACTCGCCGGGCCAATGGAAAACGAGGAATTTTACAATTAATCGGGTCTGTTAAATCAAAGATTTTGTTGATATTGGATAATTAAACTTAGGAGTGGACTCTGTTTTGTTGTTTACGTATAGAGACAAGTTCTGAAACGAGCTAAAAGATCAAAAGGCCACCGTTTGTTGTTTGAGAACGAGTTTAGAGCGGAACTGAACAAATATTTCTTCCTACAAACGGTCACGTTTCGATGTGGCATTTCGTGTTGCGTTTTCGTGGTTCCAAGCAGCTGTAAATTTGACAATTGTGGTTACTCCATAAAGATATGGTTCAAAAGGAAAATAACGGGACCAATAGAAATCATAGTTTTTCAGGAAAAATCTTTGCTGATTTAGTATCACCAAACAGCAGCTTACTGATTTCTGATAAATAAATTGATCACTCGTTTGAAATGGTTTCGTTCCTTTGCGGGGGAGTTTCTGCAAGCTATGCAGCTAACTCATTTCTTAAACCCCTTTCGCCTTGATTGCTGAAGGTTATTTATAAACAATTTATTTTACTTGCTTTCTTAGACATACGATAAATATGTCTAGGGTTAAATCTACGGCAGCTCAAATACATCTTTATTAAAATCAAATAAATTAAACTGAACATGGCTGTAAAGCTTAAAGCTCACTATCTCACCTTAAGTACATTCAATCAACGGCTTTGAAAAACTGGATCACCGCGAACTATAAGTGACATTCTGACTGGGAAAAACATTGTTAAGTAGGTTTTTGACTCCCAATAATAAACAATGGCGTTAAAAGGTAGCCAGTTTAATGCGCAAAAAGCTTTTACCTCAATGGCTGTATTACGCACATACACAGCAACTGAATTGTTTGGAAAAACTGTGTTTATATTTTCGTGGGTCAATATTAGATAACCTTTTAGAACAGATGCAGTTTGAATACATAAACATATTTTTTTGTACTTTGAAATTTATAGGGCCTTGAAAACCCTGCATCAGAAATCTTTTCATCGTAGGGTAGGTATACGGGATCCGGTATACGTTGGCAAAGCTGAGAACGGGGAAGGTAATAAAGGCAGTTCATCAGCAACCCCAGGTCTAAGACTCAGGAAAATATTTATACTTGTAGAGGTGATGGATTTATGATTTGCCTCTGGTGGATGAATCGATCGTTATCGAGTCTTATAGAACAAACTAAACCTTTCTCCCTCTAAGCTGTCAAAAAAGCTAAACTCCTTGAAAACCGTTTTCACTCAACTTCGGATACTACATTCAAATATGAACGTAGTGAATAATTGCGATAAAAGCCTGGGAATAAAAGATTTAACCAAAGCATCTGTAATGGGCGAATAGAAGCCATTAGCTGCTGAAGCGTCTGGAAAATAGGGAAGTCATAGTCCGATAAAATATTTAAGTTTTGTGCAAACGAATTGTATATCATGAAGTTTTTAAGTTGGGCACTTCGCCGGAGTCATTTCTAATTTAGCCGGTAGAGTAAAAACGAAGGACTGATTTATTTCCAAATTTAAATCGAGTGCCTTGATGACTCGGGTCACGTCGAGTCGGAGTCTTTTGGCGGTTATTGGATGACCTAAGCAAAAGGGTTTTTCTCATCAAAATAGAAAGAGACACTCAGAATATTGGGTGATGAAAGGGTTTATTGGTAATAAAGTTTTCTGTTGTAAACCTTAATGGCTAATTTACTTTTGAATCATTAAAAATCATGGCGGAAATTTCGATGCAAATTACGTTTTTCCGAAAAGAGATGGTTTTTCAATAACTGGAATAAATCAAGAACAATTTGGCTACGAAATGAGTGAAATGAAACAAAACCTTAAACATGCAAATATGCTAGCTAAATTTCGTCTCCGTTGTCGTGTAAGGAAAAAACTTTTTTGAAAAGATCTCCGTGTTTGTGTACCTATAAAAACAGATTTGTCAAGCTTGACATTTTAAGGTCAGCTGACAAAGACAAGTTATTCCTTGTTATTCTGTGGAAACCACCATCTAATTAGTCATGAAAGTACTGTGAAACTTCCCTTTCTTCCCTTGCAGTTTTTCTTCCTTTACGAGAGTTCTATAGTACCTCGTTATTAGCTGTTGGGATACAAGAAAAGGGTCGCTGACGGGATGCACGAAAAGGGTCGCTTTAGGGATACATGAAGAGGTTCAATGAGGGGACCGGATACACGAAAAGGGTCGCTGACGCTGAGAGAATACACCAAAAGGGTCACTAAAGGGACACACGAAAAGGGTTGCTCAGGAAGTACACGAAAAGGGTCGCTGAAGGGATACACAAAAAGGGTCAGTGTGGGGGATGCATCAGCGGGGTCGCTATGAGGATAGACAAAAGGGGCGCTACTAGGGTGAATGAAAAGGGTCGCCGTAAGGATACAGTGAAGGGGGTGCTGTAAAGATCTACAAAAATAAAAAGGGTCGATGTGGGACACAAGAGAACGTTGTTGATCAACAGTACTGTACCGTCTTTATTTTTCGATACATTCCTTCTCATTTTTAAACCCTAGTAAGAGAGCAACTTGACGTCCTTTTAAACCATGTGACGTCATAGATCTTCGTCGTCTGTTTCGAATTTTATTCGCATCGAATTTACTATTTGGAAAACGTGTTTAGGGGACTTAAAATGGCCAGGTAAGCATTTTTATCCATTGTTGATCAACAGTACTGTACCGTCTTTATTTTTCTTTACATTCCTTCTCATTTTTAAACCCTAGTAAGAGAGCAACTTGACGTCCTTTTAAACCATGTGACGTCATAGATCTTCGTCGTCTGTTTCGAATTTTATTCGCATCGAATTTACTATTTGGAAAACGTGTTTAGGGGACTTAAAATGGCCAGGTAAGCATTTTTATCCATTTACAGTTGAACAGAACTATTGGAAAAGGCTTTGGAGCTACAAAAATACCAATGACAAAATGGCTTCAGAAGCACTTTAAACAAGGTTTAGCGAAAAAAAGTTACTTCAGTGGTAGTGAATGTGAAATAAATGGTTATTTTATTCAACAACGCTAAGTTAACTGCACGAATTCAAACATCGTAGCTAATGGCGGAATTCCTAACACCCGATCATAAAAAAAACAACTAGGTAAGTCAGGCCATACAGTTAGTAAGCTTTTACATTCGATAGACATACTGACACAACCATGCTCGACCTTGTTCGTACGACTTAATACCTTTGGGTATAAGACAATTCACGGCTCGTTTGAGCCTGAAGGAAGAAAAACCAGCCATAAAGAAGGGAAAATGTAAGAACTCAACCAGACTTTTATGGAATAGGTTATTAAAAACTACAAAGTTTTCTTTCCAAACAGGCACAGTTAGGTTGTGTTTTTAAATTGTCAAAAAGCTGCTCCAAAAAATGCCAAAGGGTGGTTTGAAACGTTCAAAAATGCGAAAAAAATTGCCAAAAATGGAAAAAAATGCTGCAAAAGTAAAAAAAAAAAGGTTCTATAAATATAGTAGCTTTTGCACAGAAACTGATTGGTTGCATTCTATTTTTGCATTTATGTACAAGAATATACATTTGACACCACCCAAAGTAGTCTCGTTTCTTTTTTGTCTATGGTGATGCCTATGCAGTATTTCGGTTTCTATGTTTTTGGTTGCACGTCGATTGTTTATTTAGTACTTCTTGATGGAACTCTTCGTTTCACCATCAATGTCACTGTAGTCAATTTGCGTGAAATGCTGACCAGGGAACTTTTCTTAGTCTGTTCCAAACCGACGTCGCTTTATTTTCCTCCTTATTCCCAGCATTTAGAGCTTTTTTTCGCTTCTCAAAGTACAAACCCTCTCGGGTTTCGTTCGTTGGCTCCCTCATTTATCCTTAGTTAAAAAAAGTTTGAATTGTCACTTTTCTTGCTTTGCTTGATGATAAAGTGTCTGCCATGTTTTAAGGGTTAATTTTTGACAAGAACCGCTATCTAAACTCGTCTGTTTCCCTCGGTGGCAGCTTTCCTACACATTTCACATATGGCTGCAACTCCAGTTTTTTAGGATAATCTACACCTGGCTCTGTATTCTCCATGAGATGAAGATTTCCCAATAATAATCATTCTTTTGTGTGTGGTAACTCTCCTTGATCTACAATCTCACTATGTTTGTGGCTCCTGTGCCCTCCCTGGGATCAGTATTCCCGCCATTATCCACCTTCTCCCTTGTGACAGCTCTTCACGGCCCTTCTAGTCTTCCTTCGATCATCCGTAATCAATCGAGTGTGCATACAAATGCAGTGTTATACAAACTGGTGATATCCTTTCTAAGTTGGTTTGCAACTCGTGCCTACCCATTTCTTTTGGCCTTTCTTACTTCCCTTAGGTTTACAGAAAATAGAGGACGGTCCGGCCTGGCTTATACTTACAGATATTTTGATTGCCTGCAAATGTGTAATTACGAGTTAACATCTACCAGAGATATTCTGTTGGCCTGTGTCTTCCATTGCTGTGTCTTTGTCCATGAGATAAAAACCCTTTACACCCACAACAGAAAAAGAAGTCATCGCCTTAGATAACGGCTCAGTAATAGCTATACCTAATGTTACCTAAACCTGTTTAATGTACGTTACTACGGAAAAACTTGAAAATACTAAGAGTCGGCCCTTCACTTGGCAAAATGCAGATCTCGCTCGAGGGGACAGACAACGGCTTTAAAATGCTGTTTAGAAATCAACGCTATCTTTTTACTTGTAAGCTAATTATATCATGCTGCTATTGCTTTAACTTAATGTGCAAAAACTAAAACTCAAAATCTGAATTTGATTGTAAACATTTCCGATTACTCATAAAAAGTTTGTGCGTGATGTTTTTGAAAACAGATGAAATTAGGTTTTTTTACACATCTGTAAAAGTTCACGAGTGTTTACAGCATACGTCAAAGAGTGGCGTCAAACCTAATCATATAGACAGGAGAAAAAAACCTTCAAATGTAATAGAGTGCTGTTTGGTTTGTAATGCTGTATGTCTTACCGAAGACCTAGAGAGATCTCACTGATTGTCTGTTTAACAACACTTTTCCATTCTTTTACAGAAGTGTAACTTACCATCATTCTGATCTTCCAAGTGTTGGCCTCCTGGTTCCTAGATTCACCACTACACAAATAATCAACTTCCAGACTTTTCCATTCACCATCACAACCGTCCATCAACCTCCAACTTTTTAAAGCACCTTTATGTATTTCCTTCAGCGTTGTTTAAACTCCACCCACATATATTTACCCTCCTCATCTGTAGGTTAAACTTGTTTTCCAATTGTTTTCTAGGACGCCAAGTTCTTATCTTTTTTATTAATTCCTTTTCATTGCCAGTCCTATGACACTTGGTTAATGCTATTTTCTGGGTCGCTAATTTTACATCTTGTTCATTTTCCTTTTTAGCACCTGTCGTTTGATGTCTCACAATGCGGTTAAACTCTGGACTTCGAGGATATTATAGACTTTAATTCCCCCCTCTCGCAAGATCTACACCTCGTAAACGAATACCTAGTGAGCTTCTTGTGTTGATAGACTTAACTGCCAATGGACGAAACATTCATTTTTATGTCTTGATGTATCACAGTTTTTCCAATTCAACCCATATTTATGGTTTGACCATGCGCATAGCGTTTTTCACTTTATAAATCCAAGTTTTGTTTTCCTGGCCGCTGTTAACATTTCCTAAATCCTAGCGCAGCAGTACTGAAGTGGCTTTTAAGCTCTTTGGTTGTGTAAAGTTCGCTTATACTTGTGCTTTTTTTCCAGGTGTGACCGTTGCATGAGCTTTCCCGTTTATTGATTCTATTTCATTCTTCTTTTTAAAGAATGTCGGTTTCTTGCTTTACTTTAGCTCCATACGCAGTAGAAACCCAACCATACTTTCCCTCCAACTTTATCTAATTCAATATGATACCACTCATCTGCATCCACCCCTACTTAGATTATCCATTTAGATTACTTCCACCTCTTTTCTTCCACCTTCATCCATCTTTACTTAGTTCCATCCATCTACATTTTCCCCGTCTCCCTTCCTCCATCTTTGTCCGTTTCTACTCAACTCCATCCATCTACATCACCTCCATCTCCCTTTCTTCCATCCGGCTCTACCCAATTCTATTCTGATTTTTTAAATTTTATCTACCTCCATCTTCCTTCCTCGTTCTTTGTCCATTTTTTCTCAGTTCCTTCCATCTACATCCCCTCCATCTCCCTTCCTCCATCTTATTCCATTTCTACTCAGTTCCATCCATCTACATCACCTCCATCCCTCCTTCTCCCTTTCTTCCTTCCAGCTCTATCCAACTCTATTCTAATTTTTTCAGTTACATCTACCTCCATCTACCTTCTTCAATCTCTATCTTTGCTCATTCACTTGCGTCCTTTTTCATTTGCCTTCAGCAACCTCCCTTCATCTCCACCTGACTCTATTGAACTTCATCCATCTCCTTCCATCTCTATAAACTTCTATTCGCTTTGTCGCATTGCTGCTAGGTGCTTCCATATTTTAAACTTTTAGTTTTTTTTGCGATCTCCTCAGCTTTGTAATTTCACTTCTTTTTCCCCAGATATCAGCTCTATTTTGTTAAAAATGCTTAAAACATATTATTTGATTTCATTAAATTTTATTTCGAATTCAATTCAAAGTTCCATGTGCCCATATCTTGTTTACTATGTTTACCCTTGTTTCTGCGTTCTTCCTTGTGTTTTACGAAGCTAATTGAAACCCAATTGTGCTAGTAACGCCTTTTGGCGATGTAGTAGATTTCCTGGTTTTCGTTCGGTTCTTAGTCTCCAAACTGGATAATTGACCATTTCTCTTTAAACGCAGAGCTTGTAAGTTTGTCCTTTTCTATCTTTTTAAATCGTTCAAAGTTAAATCGGCCTTTTACGACTCTTCATCCAAACCATTGTTTTAAGTCTGTATTTTTTCATGTCTTGTCTTTTTTTACCCTGTATACTCCGAGATATTACCTCTTAGTGATTCCAGTACGATGCAGTTAACCATTTTCAGCCTTCATACTAATGTATAACCTCATTTCCTGTTATTGCCGTTGGCTGTGCATGTTACTTTGACTTTGTTGTAAAATAATTCTATGATGAGTATAAGTTCTCGTTTGGGCAGTTTTGTTTCTAGGGCTACCGAGATTAGGTTGTCAGTGTTTCCAAGACTTCTTAAAATCTAAGGTCGCTGAACGAAGCATGACTAATCGCCCAGGCTGGTGTCTGGAGCAGATAGAATCGTTCTTTTTTTTCTCGCCCTTGTTTTCTATATTAGTTGCATTGTTTCAACAAAACTGACCGGTTTGTTTCATCCTCTCCACTTCTTCCTCCTCTTCTTCTTCCTCCTTCTTTCTCTCCCTCCTCCTTCCTCTCCCCTTCTTCCTTCTCTCACTTCTCCACTTCTTGTCCCTCCTCCTTCGTCTCTTCTTTTCCCTCCTTTTCTCCTTTTCTTCTTCTTCTTCCTCCTTCTTCTCTTCTTCTCATTTTCTTCCGCCTTCTCCTTCTTCTCTTCTTCTCCCTCCTCTTCCTTGTCCTCTTCTCCCTCCTCCTTCTTCTTCTCCCTCCTCCTTCGTCTCCCCTTCTTCCTCTTCTTTCTTATCCTCTTCTTCTTCCTCCTTTTTTTCCCTTGTCTTTCTTTTGAAAAAAGGACAAACTAAATTTAAGGACCTTTGTTTTGATCGCTTTTTAACTAATATACTCTAGCACAACTTTTTTTCTTTTCTGTTAAAAAGGATTGAGTCGTAAAACAATTCTTAAAAATATGAGTCGTTTCTCAAAGCATATTTGAACAACCAACCTATTTAATCGGGCTGTCGTGCTACCCGACTATTTTTTTGTTTATCTGCTTTTTATTTTTCTTGGCGGTTTTGGAGTTCTATTTTTAGTTTTGATTGTTTTTCATTGTGAAGACTAAAGAACAACAATCAAGATGAAAATAAACTTGCTTTATACTGGTCGTTCTGTTTTCTTGGTACAGCTGCCTTTCTAGTTAGATAACACGTGTTCACAGACAGTCTAGTACGTGAAGGGTCTGTGTCAGTTCCTGATGATAAATCAAATTGTCGTTTTTTGTCACTAATAAGTTTTACCAGTGACAGGATAAATTTGGAAAAAATTAAGATAAATAAAGCCATTTCAAATTAATGGAATATGTAATGAATTTGAAATATTTTCAAAAACTCACCATTTTATAAGTAACTAAAAACGTATTCACAGGTCGAGATCCTCGACCCTTGTGTCCGACTCGTTTGTTCTACGGTTCCTGGTCAGGTGTCCAAATGGGCGCATCCTCATTTGGAAAGCTTTCTCTGCATTTGAAAATGAGCACATTATCATCAGATATATCTTTAAAACTCAGATTACAAGCCTATTTTATCAAGTGTTTAAGGATTACATTGGCATGGTGCAACAACTTTTTAGTAAGTTATAAGAACGTTGGTACTATTAGATTGTACAACTTGAGATTGAAAATAGTGCAGAAGATTAGGTGGCTAAAACGAATGGGAATAATTGGAAGTAAATAGAATAAGTGGAAGTGTTCAGAACCGGATGGAGGAGTTTGGAGATATAGATCGAGGTTGGTAAAGGCAAATGGAGGCGTACTAAGGTAAGTAGAGGTAGATAAGAGAGTTAAGTTACTTTTCAAGAACAATGGATCAACAAAAAGACAAGAGACAGATGAACAGTAAGGGGAAAGCCTTTGGATTCAAAACTAAAGACGTAATAAAGACCTGAAGAGACAGAATCGTATTTCTTATAATAAGTTCTGGTCATTGTTATATCTCATATAGCCCGGGTTGTAATGCTATCAAGCGTTAAAAAATGATCATCATTAATTTAACTATATACTTTACTATTGTTAGTGTCGTCACTATCATTATCATCGTTACTATTGTCAAAAATGTTATTGCCGTCATTATTATTATTATCATTTTTATTATTAATTTATCATTATCATTATAATCTTAATGATAATAACATCTTTATTAAATAATGAAAAATAATGAAATACAACTTATTTACAATATTGATCTAAAAGCGAAAAAATATTTCGACTTAATCGTTAAAAAACAGATCCTAATCAAAGTTACAATGCATAGTCAGCTAATCTGTTGTATGGACAAATAAATTCCGGTATTCTTGGCTTTGACTGAAACGAAAAAGGAATGAAGAAAATATAAGAAAATAGAAAAATATTTACAATAGCTAATAAAATAAATTACTGCTTAAATTCTGGCTTGCGCACTTTCTGATGTAATATCAATGTCAGATATATTGGCTGCTCTTCTCTTTCTCCTGGTTCCTCTGAGACACAGCAAGGCTGATTGTAGGATGGCAAAGGATACTTTGGCCCTCATCCAAGATATGGTTGTAGCGTAGTCATCTGACCATGGAATATCTTGCATTCATCGCCCATTCCACCTGTGCTTGTAAAAACTAATGGTGTGAATGTCCCTTGCTCCACTTCCAGAACCCGCCTGCTGTATTGCCTCTTCTTCTCATTTTCATGTAGTTGGAATATCTATTGAGGAGACAGTTCTCGATACGAATCTGAATTTGGGTGGCAAACCCGAACATCGAAGAATGCAGATTGCTGTCTGTCCCAAAACCCGCGGGCATGAATGCCTAGTCGGGCATCAGGCGCCTTGTTTGCGCCTCTATTTAGCTCTTCCCTAGTGACCTCCTGATGGACTGGTTCTGTCTCTACATCGGTGCAGACCATGCGCAACATTTCAGCTTCTAAGTCTCTAATCTCATTATGCCTCTGAACGAGCAAGCCCCTATGCCGGCAGACCATAGCATGGTCAACGGTAAACAGGTCCCCACGTGTGTAAATGGCCGGTATGTCAGTGATCTCCCGGCCATACCTTAGTTTAATTACGTCTCTGAATTCTCTTTTATTCAAGTTAAAATTCATCTCTTTAATCGGGATCACCGTCAACCAATTCGAAGCCCCTTTATCCGTGGCTAGCTCTACTGTTCGTTCGGTTTTGCTAGGCAAGGATTCCCTCACTTGCTCACACTGCATCTTCAACCATTCTTCTTTTTCTCTTCGTGCACTCGTTTGTAAGGTCTTTCCATCTCATCAGGCGGCTCGTGGGCTTGCTCGACAATTTGCCGCACAAGAGGGCTTGTGATCTTAACAGAAGCCTCATACTCTTGTGATGCAGTTCTGGCTGGATTGACTAGCCCAAGCCCGCCTAAGCGAACTGGAAGTTCTAAAAGATCCCGTTCCTCCTGTGTGGTAACATATTCGGAATTTGGAAAATATCCCAGTGGAGGCCCGCTTACCATGAGCTCGTCCCACCATGTCTTCACATCCTCTATGGAACCGCACTCAGTTGCATCATCCGCATGCCAACACTGGTTAGCTGCGTTCTTGACTCGTAGTCGCGTTATGAGTGGCTGAAGGCTGATGCCGTATAGGCTCATGGCAAGTGGGTCTCCCTGTGTAGTGCTCTCGGATGATCTCAGTTCCTGTCCGCCAACAATGAAGAGGCGTGCAGGATCCCTGTAAGTATTTATTGCGTAGGTCGCTATTGATGGGCACAACACTCTAATGTTATGTAGGGCTGCGGCTCTGGTCAAGGCGTTGAAGGCGTTCGACGCGTCTATAAGCAGAACGGCATCACTGTTGTCATGTTCAAAAAGTTCCCGAATTGCGTCAATGGCCGCCTTGCTCCTACTTTTATGACCAGCGCACACCTGTATAGAGCCACTCGCATCTATAATATCCGGTTTAACGAACCTTGTGACACACTTTTCCATAATCCTCCTTAGCACTTCGCCTACCCCAATCGGTTGCACTGCTCCTTCTCTGTCATTGTTATCATTTTCGTCACTATCATCATTGTTATTATTCTTGGCATCAATATCCTTACCATTATCATTACTGCTATTATTATTTTTATTAATATTTTTTTATCACGGTTATTAATAGTATTATTGTTATTACTATCATCATCATCATCATCATCATCATTATTATTATTATTATTATTATTATTATTATTCTATCTCAGCTATATGCTCATTCACTGAACACTGGTAAAC
>JAOBRD020850080.1:0-13072 GCA_027575215.2 Hydrozoanthus sils
TTTATGATAAGAAGGTCGAAAACCCTACCCGGTAGGGCGGCACGTTCCCGTACAGCTTTTATATGGGAGTACCCCCCACCCCCCGGGTCTCGTTCCTTCCAAACTACCCGCGTGCTAGACACGTGATCACCATGAACTGCTTCTTAAACAACAACTGTTGTCATTTTTAAAAAAAAAAAACATAGCTAGACGTAATGTTAGACTGAACTCGGTTTGGGCTACCCGTGGATAGAGCTCCTAAATTTTGGATACACGAAGTATGTAGATGAATATCATCGAAAGTTTGATTACATGCTACGGGTCGCGACACTGGAGTAAATATCTCATACACTAGCCTTTGCCAGCTGGCGATATTCGCTTTTAGTTATGGTAAGTGGTTAATAATGAATGTTTTTCCGTTAGTTTGAGTGACCCATAAAAATGATCCGGTTTCAGTGGCCAAATAGCTGGGTTTCCGGGGGGGCCTTTGTTGACACAGTTGGACACTGTACGAATCACGTTCTCAATTGTTGATTGATTGTGCGAGTCAGACTAGAGTATCACTTTTTCTGCAGGATCAAGTAAAAGGGAGAACAAGCTCTGTGGATATGGACCCAATCGAAGCAGCCCGGCAGTTTAAAAGTTTAGCACGCAGAGATGCATTTTCGAGAATGGAACAAGAGTTAGAGAAGCTTCTAAAGACGGCCCCAGAGGAGCACAAAGAGGTGATCAGCCATTGTCATGTCGACAAAAGAGTGTATTGTTGTCTTTAAGAGCTAAATATTCGGTTCATATGTTTTTCTTTTCAGGTATCGAAGTGATTGCTTTCGATGTTGTTTATTGAAAATTGCTATGATAAGCAGAATGAAGATCAATGTTGTTTTTTGTTCTCGTAATGTGACCACGGATCGCAAATGTTGTGTGAAAAATTTCATGATTATATTGCTGTTCGATTTACTTATTTACTCATTATTATATCATTATACGGTCTAGACCATAGCTAAAGAAATAGAATTCGAGTCAATATGTATGTACGAAGAGTGAGTCATTCAACTAACGAACCACGCTTACAAGTAGAAGTGAGATCATAGTACTAGTAGTCGTGTTTTCTTCATAGTTTAAATCTTTATAAATATTTTGATTTCGTTCTACTTGCATTTTAGCAGTACGAAGTGTTGTAACCCGTTCACTTGTTTTGCCTAATTAGAGAAAAACTAATGAAACAATAAAAAACTCGCACCTAAGCTACTTGTGGCTAGGTGTACATATTATGGTTTGATTTTATGTTTGTTTTTATTCAATTAATTTAATCTGGCTTAAACTTGTTCTAATTTTTCAGACCAGTTTAGCTTTACGCCTTACATAACTGAGGGAAACAGAGACTATATTTGAAAAGACTGTTTGTATTTGAATCAAAGATTAAACAAAAAAGGAGTTTGAACCACGTCATGTATACACTAGTCCCTTGATTTTGGGGAAGTAGCTTCGTAGGTGAGAAATGAGTCTTATGTGTTGTTGTTTTTTTATTTCAGGAATCAAAGATATTTATGAAAGGTTTCAAAGTACTGTTTGCGAGGTTCCTTGCTGAAACTGGTCCCTCTGTAGTTTGGGACAACATCAAACCACCCCCTGAGGGTTCAGTAAGTAGAGCCTTCAGGATTTCTCATTATACTATCATGTACATCTAGTCAACATGTCCTGTTTTGGATAGGAAGAAAGCTATTATCTTATACTCAATATTTAACTGCATTTCTTATGAACAATAAATTACATGAATTTTCAATGAGATTTTCAAAAAATGAAGTTCACTAATTTCTCTCATAAACTTGGGGAGCTGTTGAGATCAGTTAAGAGCTCCATATATTTCAAATAAAAAATTGTGATGCAAGTTGTTGTTTTGGTCATTTTAGAACCTTCATATTATGGCTGCTAAAAGAGGTCTTGTATACAAAAACAAAATGTCATATTGAAAATCAAAATAATATTCTTGTCCTGATTTCAACGCAAGAATATTATTTTGATTTTCAATATGACATCGTGTTTTTGTACACAAGCCAAGGATGTAAAGCAAAAATAATAGTTTCATCTTTGCAGTTTTTATTTGTCCAAGACTTAATAATAATGATAATAATAATAATAATAATAATAATAATAATAATAATAACTTTATTAGCATGTCAATCGTTCTAGCTTACATGCAAATGGCAAGCTAATTGGGGACATCATTCCATAGATTTCAGTTTGACCTTAAAAATGGTTTTATTGTATCTTGTTGTCATACACAGCGTTCAATGGTTATCTGTTAAAATGAGCAACACTTTCAGCAAGTATAAACTAAAAGAAAACTAAGCTAAACCTTCTCTCAAGCCAAGTGGCCCATCAGGCTGGCATTTATCTCTGGTTTCTGTAGTGATATTAGCAGATTGAACAGCACACTAATACATTTGCAGTTTATTGAGAAATTGGGCTGTTAAAAGAGAAATTATGGTAATTAGAGTTGGTGGCTATATTGCAATTTATGCAATGTGAATATTCTGATTACAGTCACCACAATTGAAGCTGGTTCATGCTTTAATTTCCCATTTCTAATCACTATATTTTGTTTTAATACAAAAATTTGGAACATATTGTATAATTCATTTAATTAGTGATGCCTTAACCCAATTTCTAACCAAGCTTTTGTCAGAGAACATGGCAGTGCGATAATAACCTCAGTCATGTTTTAGGTGCAAAATCAACCCAAACTCACCAACACAGTTGTGACCATGCACTGGGCAGGCAATGTACACTTTTGGGCAATGCACAGGCAATGCCCAGATTAGATGTGTTGTGCACTCCTTCCTTTCTGACGCTTCTGACTTTTAGTCCAAATCTTGCAGACCTTGTTTGTCCTTGAATGCTGTAAATAATAATGATAATGATAGAAACAATTAATAGAATAGAGAGATTAAGCAATGCCTGAATGGCAAAGGATAAAGCATTGCAGCTTGCCACATGTCATTTGCCATTCTGCCCTCATCGTTCTTGGTTAATCTTCACATACAAGGCCACAAGTCTGGAGACTATGGTTTCCAATCTAACACAGTTAAGAAGCAGGACAAGCAAACCTCCCTGCAGTTTGTGGGGAAAATATGTGGTTATAAAAATAATGATAATAATTATTAATGATAACTTTAAAATAACAGTAATATAATTCACATTATTTTGTGATATTCTGAACACTATGTTGAAAGTCAATTGATCACAAGTTGGAAACTTCAATACAAAATGGTGAATAAGCTACTTTGGAATTTTACAGATTTTGTCATACAGTGATGTCAAAAGAGTTGAACCTGCCAATCTGAAGAACATCCTGAACAAACTGGTTGTGATCAAACTCAATGGTGGTCTGGGCACCACAATGGGCTGTTCAGGCCCCAAGAGTGCTATCTCTGTAAGAAGTGACCTGACATTTCTTGATCTTCAGATACAGCAACTTGAGGTGGGTCTTGGTCATCAGCTAAGAGGTTAAATTGCTGTCAGCTCAAGGCCCAAAATAAAGGGATTCACTCTAAAACTACCTTTAGAAGTTACACTGTCTGCTAATTTTAAACAATTACAGACATAAAATGTACATGTAGCTGAAATTTTAAAAAAATTAAAATACAAAACAGTTACTGTTCATCAGCAGGATTCTGAAACTGTGTGCAATTCCACAATTCCAAGTATCTTAAGCCAGTTTGTCTGAATTTTAATGAGAGTTTTGAAATGAATGGTGAGTCTTTACATACAATGGTCTTAACAATATTTTGTGGAGGACAATGTAATTTGGTAATTTCAGTTTGTAAACTTTGAGTCTGGGTTTTGAAAGTTATTACTGATTAATAAATTTGGTTTCATGCAAAGACACTTGGGACATTTTTGGGCATTATTTTGTTTATAAATGATGAACCAATAATTAAGTGATATTAAAGACAAGGAGAAACTCAGAAAAAATCCAAGCCCCAGATGGGAATTGAACCCACGACCCTCCATGCTCTAGTCAGATGCTCTAACCACTGAGCTACTGGAGACTCTATGGTGAGCAAGGATCGATTTTTGGGTTTAGACTTGGATATTTTCCAAGTTTCTCCTTGTCTTTAATATTATTTTGTTTGAAGAGATAAAAGAATTTGGTATTTTTCTTTTCACCAAAAGGCATGAGAGTGAGTAAATCCACTGAGCAGATTAGTATTTGATTTAGAGTTTTTGTCTTATTGCTCTTTTGGTGGTGAGATCAGTCTTGTGAAAGATCACCAAAAAGTTTCTTTCATACTTAATTATATTGTAATAATTTTTTTTTTCAAAAATAATTAATACCTTTTTTTTCCATTCTTGTTTAGCATCTCAATGCATCTTATGGATGTAATGTGCCTCTTGTTCTCATGAACTCCTTTAACACTCATGAAGAGACCACAAAGTTACTCAGGAAATATTCTGCCGTTAATGTTGAAATCCACAGCTTTAACCAGAGTGTTCACCCACGAATTGTCAAAGAGTCTCTTCTTCCATTTCCAAGTATTGTGGAGGAGAAATCAAATCCAGAATGGTATTTAAATACATTGAATTGTTTTTTTGAGTTAATTTTACTCCAATGTTATAAAGAATGAATGTGAATTTAGAGGACTCCTGGACTAGATAAACCAGACACCCAACTCTTATTATTTGTGGGCAGTTTTTGAGGCAGAGATAAAAGGTACTTCATGAGATTTTTAAGGAAAATATGAATTTAAAACAGCCAAAAAACTCACAGTTTATTCAGGAAATAATTTCTAACTACAAACGAAAGGAGAATAAAAGAGGTAAAAAAGGCAAAAAGAAAAAGAAAATTTTGGTAGGTTTCTGTGGGATTTAAACTGCTTGCTGCTCACTCAGATTAGCAACATCAAGCCTGTGCTCTTACCTATAATATTTTTCTTGGATAAATGATGTTAGAAAGGGCTTGGACTAGGCTTGACACATGTGCAGGCCCCCTGTTATTGTTCAGTGCATCCTGTGTAGTCCTGTTTGGGTTCTTATGCATTATGAATTCAAATGGGATCACTAAAGATGCAAATCAACATATTTTTCAAGAAGGTACTGTAGCATTATTTTCCTTTTACCCTAACATGTTGGCAACTATTGGTTACTTTTGACAATATCTATAAATCTAGGTGTATTTAAGGAATAAAACACAGCTGCCATGTTTGCACACAAGCTAATGCAAACAGAGGTACAAATGGGAGATTCGAGAGCAGATAGTACACAAAACCAAAGGTCAAGTGTTTGTGCCTGATTGAGATCTCTCCTAAAA
Source organism: Hydrozoanthus sils (assembly GCA_027575215.2). Taxonomy (NCBI): domain Eukaryota; kingdom Metazoa; phylum Cnidaria; class Anthozoa; order Zoantharia; family Hydrozoanthidae; genus Hydrozoanthus; species Hydrozoanthus sils. The sequence continues at coordinate 5,291 of JAOBRD020850080.1, forward strand.
CCAACTCACCAAGGTTTGTTGTAACCTGTTCAAACACTGTAGCTGTCTTTTATTTCTTTTATGAAATAAAATTATTAGTTTCCAGCCTTATCTGCATAGGCAAATGTAAACACCTATTAACCAATCAGTTCTATGATTATCAACATTGTTTTAAAAGAACTGTTGTCAGAAATTAAAATCACCTTTTCCTGCTTTGATATGTCATTTTAAACTTGCACAATGTATTTCTTACTGAAACCCTATTAATTTTTGCTATTTTCAGCTGGTACCCTCCAGGCCATGGAGATCTCTATGAGTCTTTCCATCGCTCAGGTCTCTTACAAAAATTCATTGATGAGGGAAAGGAGTTTTGCTTTGTCTCCAATATTGATAATTTGGGGGCAACTGTTGATGTTCGTATCCTTTTCTTCCTTGACTAATTAAGACCAAGAACTAGTTGCTATAATAAAACAGTTCACTACCACCTGGTTAGCCTAGTTGCAGTCATATCCAATACACCAAAACTGAGTCAATCTGTCTAAAAATTTTGAAGAACCGTCTCACCAAAAAGTCAGTCCACGATGTATGGGAAGTAAAACTGCAACTAAGCACACTTAATGAGTCGACATGATCCGTCTATTACCAAAGAGCTGATTTGTGCGACACTAAGAACCAGTTACAGTCAGATAAATCTGTATTCTTCTTATAAACAGTGCCCAGATGTAGTGAGTTATTGATTTTACAAAAGTTTGGTTGACAGTAGATGTTTATGTCTGTTCCAAATCAAGAACAGTTAATTATCAGACACTGTTAGTCAAAACTGTTCATTAACTGCTTATAGTTATTAGAACTATTGATCAGCGCGCAGTTGTAGCTCGCAGTAGTAGTTCTTTAACCTCTACTAAAGATATTTTAAACTATCTTGTCAATCCACCAAATGGTCAACTTGGCAGTGAGTTCATAATGGAAGTTACAGACAAGACTCGAGCTGATGTGAAGGTAATAAATTAGAGAATCAGGTACTAGCTGATAATATGAAGTTACCAATAAAAAGGTTAAAGTCTGTAACTAACGTTATGAAGATAATGTTTTTGACCAACACTGTCACCTTAGTTGTATCGATAATGCTTACATATTAAGCTGCAAAACAGTAATATTTTTAACATTATGGTGATGATAATGATAATTAACTTAATATTAATAGCAATAATAACAGATTTATGTAGTACATCAGCCTTTTGTACATGGTACTAGGTGGTTCTTTCTTGTCAAACCAATGAAATTAATTAAACACTATTTCTTGATCAAGCTAAAAGCTAAGTCCTTTCTTGAGCCAAGTGGCCCTGGCATTAATAGTCTGCCACTTATCTCTAGTGTCCATTGGTTAAAAAAATCTGAGACTCTTTGAATTCCTCTGGACAGGACACTAATCCATCACAGGCTAACCCCTAGTAGAATGATGCTCATTTATACAGCTGAGTCGACTGAAACAAGTCGGGTAAAGTGTCATACTCAAGGACACAACACAGTGGTTTGACTGGGGCTTGATCACTCAACCCAAGCTTTTAGGTATAAGTTGAACAAACATACTGCTCAGCTACTATGCCACCGACTCTGTTGCTTGAACATACTTTATGTATTTATTGAAGTGTTTTGGGCCATTCAAAGGTTTTGTGGATAGTAGTTAGGAGACTAGAACAACAGATTAACGTTTTTGTCAGTGGATAGCTATAGTGTTGTAAAAGTCCTAACAAGTGGCCAGTTCTGAGCTAAGGTTGCATTAGGAGAAATAGCTGGCCTGTCATTGCCTTCAATTGTACATCACTTGCAGGACTTCAATTTATGTTAAGTGCTTGGTTAACTTCTATCATGTTTTGGTCTTTATGACCTATAATGCTCACTTATATTAAGAGATTGTCTGTCCAAATGGAGAAGTTGACAGAAGTCCTAAAATATTTTCATGCAGCATCCTAATAGTTGCCGTTGGTTACATCTCTGATACATCTCAATCTCTGTGTATAAATTTTTTCTCAGGGGGGAACATTGATCGAAGTTGGTGGCAAGACCAGACTGTTGGAGATCGCTCAAGTACCAAAAGAACATGTAAGAGAAATGTGCAAAACCTTTGACATGTACATACTATTCAAGATTTCAGCTCTAAAAACACACTTGTTTGTTCTTTTTTTTGGTTTTGTTATTTTTTTTTCTTTAGTTCAAACACATCTAATTTATGTTTGTCATCCTTTTTAATTAATACAAAGGTGGATGAGTTCAAGTCAGTCAATAAATTCAGGTAAATCAAAAGGAAGTCAATTAACAATACTGAAGTGATTTTTGAATATTTTAGTATTGTAACAATTGTTATTGTAGCAGTTTTGGAGCAACTTGAGCAACACATGGCAACCTTATTTGACCCATCAGTTTCATGTAGGGCTAATTAATGAGGTGCTATTAAATAAGTTCCAATATAGAACCCATACTTTTTCTTGTTATCAGTTAATTAAAGTGGCCCTGCACTCTATGAGGTTCCAACTAAAATCTATAAATAAATATGGCTTGACAAACATTGCTTTCTAAAAAATTTGAAAGTTTAGATTCTCATAGCTGTAGTATTTTGAGCCTCAAACATTTGCAAAATTCCACAGAATATCTTGAAGAAATTATATAAATGAAGTATGTAGAAAGTTACCATTGCAATAGTAAGTTGTTCTGAATTGACTGGTATGTGGGGTTTGATGTGTGTGGGTGGGTAGGGCATGAGTTTGTGTTGGTGGGATATAGGCGAGTTTCAGCTGACATTGTTTACATTCTGCTTCATTAGCATACAACCTAAGTCGAAGAAAGAACAGAGATAAACAACAACTGACTTTAAAATTTGAAAATGCTTATCAAAATTAATGAGTGATCGAACTTTTGGTTTTATAAGTGTAGTTTCAAACAGGAAATTACCACTCAAAAAATGCAAAACAACTGGGGGCTAGAACGGTAATGAGCCATACATTCTTTGTAAAATTTCCAATTTTTAAAACCATATCTCGGAAAGATTACTTTGATTAGCATATCAATCTCATATTTTCAGAGAAAGATTGTTCTGCAGAAACATTTCATTATTCAGAAGCTTTGTTTCTGTAGCTGAATTAGAAACAACAGGGTGTATGCTAATGAGGCAAAAAAGAGAAGCAAAGATACAGGGGTTGGTGTGAGTATGCAGCAAAATTTTAAAGGGGGACCTTAAGCTAACTTTTAGTGTGTTCCCTTAGGATATTTAACACCAATAACTTATGGATGAACCTTAAGGCCATCGACCGTCTTGTTAAAGACAACAAGCTACACATGGAAGTCATCGTCAACAACAAGGTTCTAACTTCTTTACAGTGAACAATGTTCTTATTGTACTAACAGATTTCCATTTTTGTGTGACAACTGCCTCTCCTTCTAAAACATGCCACTGAAGTGAAATATTCAAACAAAAAACAACAAACAAAACAATGTTTATTTATTTTCAAGAACAACTTACATTATAAATAATACACTACCTGCAAATAGCATTGCTAATCAAGGGAGGTAGTGTATGGACGCTTACAAAAAAAGAAAATAATAATAGATGCAATAAATACATAATTTTATATATATATATCAAAATTTTACAAACAGTTCAAGATACATTATTTAATTAAGTTTTTTTGTTTTATATTTTGTTTTTGTTTTTGTTTTTTGTTTTTTTTTGGGTTTTTTTTTATCTTTTGAAATTTGGTTAGTTAATGTTTCTAAGTCAACATAACAGTCCTACTCATAAAGGATTTCTAGTAATAAGTTTTTTATCTTTTTTTTAAAAATATGTTTTGGAAGATTCCTTAGATTTTGTGGAACGCTATTCCATATTCTTACTCCGATTCGTGAAAAAGAGTTTTTAAATTGGTTTGTTCTAGAATAATTAATATAAGTTTAAAATATTTAATATTGAAAATTGACCTGTATAATAAACGCTAAGACTTTTCTTACCAGTTATTAAAACAGATTTCGCTGATAGTTTACGAAGACAAAATGCCTTATTTAGTGTCAAAGCTGCAAAACTTTTTAAGCTCATTAGATATTTGTGATGTTACACAATTTACAAATTTTTTTCCAACCAATAATCTTCCAACATTTTTATTGAAGAATTACCAGTCTGGTTTTCTCTCGATTTTGACCACAAAAAATTGATTACTTAATATGGGTATTGGCGTTTAAATGGCACCATTTTCAATGATCTAAAAAAACGACCACAGAATTTTTTTTGCGTAAGCTTGCAAATTATGGTGTCGACAAGCACCTTGTCTCTCTACTAGAGAAAAACATTTTAAATTGTTGTGAATTACTACTAATTACCTAAAACGCTCTAATAAGCCCCTAATAAGACCTTCGGGATGGGAGCCTCATCAAAGAGGGGGTCTCATCAAAGAGGGGCCTCATCAAAGAGGGGGGTCTCATCAAAGAGGGGGGAGAGTGCTTATTTAAAAATTGTTAATAGCCAAAACAGAAACACACCTTGAAGTCTGGATACCAAACGGATTCAATAGCAAATAGTAATTGCTAGTCGCTTTTTTAAAGCTTAAAGCTCTAGACGGGGTTTATAAGAGAGGGGGGTGGGTGTTTGAGAGGGAAGGTTTATAAGAGCGTTGACTGATTACGGTACCTGTGCTTCGTTTATGCAGACGCTGGATGATGGGCTTCAGGTAATCCAGTTAGAAACTGCAGTTGGAGCGGCAATGAAGAACTTTGAAAATGCTAGAGGTATGAGAAATGGATGAGAGAAAAAGAGATGAAAGAAACAATTTTTTTATTAAACTGAACTATTCTTGGTTAAACAAGCCAAATTTTTTCTTAGAAAAAAAATTTCTGAGTCTCTAACGGGAATCTAATCCATGACCTACATTTGGTTTCTGATTACGGTCAAAAAGTCTTAGGTATTAGTTCAGCTAAGCGGTTAGCAGGACATAATTGATACCAGGTGTCCCATCTACAAAACCAAGTCAAGTGGCCTGTTCTTTTATAAGTTCTTGTAGCTTAGTAGGTAGAGCGTCTGATTTGATTCCCGTTACGGCCGACCCCCTGGCAGAAATTTTTGTAAATTTGCGAATTACATAATTATATCTAACCTCTTTTCACAGGAGTGAATGTTCCTCGTAGTCGCTTTCTCCCCGTGAAGAAAACTTCAGATTTACTGCTCGTTATGTCAAACCTTTACGAGATGAAGCATGGGTTTCTAGCGATGAGTCCCAAACGCCAGTTTCCCTCGGTCCCAATTGTACAGCTCAGTGGAGACAAGTTCAAGAAGGTACTTAATATGTTTGATATTTTCTTATGGATCTGGACCCAGTTGCTCAAAGTTTGCCAAGCGAAAATCCTAGGTTAGCTCTCAACAAAATCTATTGGTTGTTGTGGTAATTCGTCCTGGATTAGGGTAATTCGGCCCTGGTTAGGAGGAGCACTGATCCGAGCTGGGTTGTTCAAAGACTGGTTAACTTTGACTTTGGGTTAAGCCAAAATTCAAGCAATAATTTCTTCCTTAAGGAAAGATTTACGGTTCTTATTTAACACTGTTCAGATTTCCGAGGAAAAAACTCGTCGTTTCCAAAATTACAGGTTGAAACAGCCACTATAAATATGCCGGTTGGAAACAATAACATAGGTTAAAAATTTAACCCTGGGTTAATGCTAAACGGCCTTTGAACAAATGGGCCCAGTGCTCCACATCAACTTTTCAAATTACTATTCTATAGGGGCTAGTGAAAACTTAGATATACCAGCCAAAAAAATGACTTGGTCTGATTACGGCAAAAATGTACCCCTACGCGCAGAAAGCGATTATATTGTAGATTTTCCCCAACAAGACAAAGGGTTAGGAGTAGACGTGTACCAGTTTATAGGAGACGGACAATTGCTTAATCCATACATGTATAACTTTGGAAAATATATAGTTCAGTATAACCTTGTCAGTTACTTCTGTGAAGGACTATAGCAAAAAAAAAAAATTAAACCCGGTGAAGCGTACTAGTTAACTAGCCTTAGTGTCGGTCCCTGCTGATTAGTGAAAAAAGCAGAAACCGGAGTGAATTAAGAAATTAACCTTGCTTAATTCCTGGTACACTTTTAGGTGAAGGACTTTCTCCATCGCTTTGGGAGCATTCCCGACTTGTTGGAACTCGATCACCTGACAGTATCTGGTGACGTCACGTTTGGAAAGGGCGTGTCATTAAAGGTTAGTCCACTGCCGTCTTTAGTACTGCAGGCTCATATTTTCATTCTTTCCAGAAAAGAAAAGGTCAAATAAATAGCTTCTAAAAATCAAGTGTTTGCCTTCGGGATATCAAATCAGTAAACTTTCCTGACAAAAAGTGCATTTAGACTGAAAGGAACAAAGAAATCATAGGTTCTAAGCGGTTTTTTTCTTCATACAACCGTGGTGTGACTATTGCGACACCATGGTGTGTGCGTGACCAAGGCGTAACCATTGCGTCAAGTTTCAAAAAATGAGGAAATTCGCATGGGACGACGGGATTTGTGAAAGTTTCTTTTGCAACCATTTTATTTTTGTAAAAACTTTGACCCGCATGCACAGACACATATTGTGCACTTTTTAATAAGGTCCTGATTTCCGATTTGTTGTGGCTGTTAGGTTTTCGTTTGATTAACTAGACACTCGATCGTATTGTAGATTTTAAATTACAAAGCATCGACGAATCTTTGCTGACGTCGTTGTTATTATTGTACTTCATTAGCAAAGAACCAAAATGAAAAGCAATCTAGTTTTAAATCTGAGAAAGGCAAAAAAAAGTGACACTAGTGACAACAATTTGGAATACGCTGAACAACTGGATGACAAAACTGTTAATGAGTTTTGTCAGTGTGAGTTCTTACATTTTGGAAAGAAAGTGCTTCTTAAGTTCAGTGCTACAGAACAATCTGGGCCCAGTTGTTCAAAGGCCGATTAGCTCTAATCCAGGGTTAATTACCATGACAACCAATAGGTTTTGTTTTTGTTAAGAGTTAACCCGGGATTAGGGCCAATCGTCTTTTGAACAACTCGGCGCAGCTGAGGAATAGAAATATAAATAGAGAATGTTACACGATGGTGCAAAATATGAAGCTTATCTTCGAGTGGAAAAAAGAGATTTTCACGAATGAGTGTAAGTTAGCCTGCGTGCAGACGCCAGTCTTCGCTCGGCCAATTTAACGGCTGTTACTAGCAGAAATTAAGCGGCTATACGTAGACTAATGTAAGTGAGCGTAGTGAACAAGTGAATTCTTTTTTCCACGAGGGGATAAACTTCAAATGTTTGCGCCAACTTGTAATTTTTTCTATTATTTATTGAGATTTGACTCGAGTGTAACTTGTTTGCGCCGAAATGAGCGGGAAAAACAAAGAAAAGACGTCAGCGATATCTATACTAGTGCATGAGGATGTAGTTTCGTATTAAATCTACGAGTGGCATATTTAAACAGTAAAACACTCATTGCTACATAACAGTGTTATATGACTATCGGACAAGTCGAGCGAGCGAATGTGAGACTTGTGTCCAGCGGGAAGTTAGACTTGAACTTAACCAGTGACTCCGCTCCCCTGTGAGTCTCTGTAGCTGGGTGGGTAGAGCATCTGACCGGTAATCAGAAGGTTGCAGGTTCGATTCCCGTCACTGACACACTTTTTTTTTTCAACTTGAGGAACGCTTTCTTTCCATCTTCATATAACTTAACTTGAAGTATATATGATAAATGAATTATCGTCGCCGTGAGATGATGGGAAAAGCTTTTCCCATCATC
>JAOBRD020850185.1:0-13071 GCA_027575215.2 Hydrozoanthus sils
AAAGTCAGTTTTATATTTTTGTATTCACAAGGCGTCAGTCGGAGAAAAGAAAGCAAACGAGCCATACGTAATCGAAAAGGGGAATCAGGAAATATGTTTTCTGCAAGCCGTAGTCGCCATGTTGCCGTCCTTGTATCTTAAACGCCCTACTACTACTACTGTTCTTGAAGAATGCTACGCACATGGAGCTAGTTGACGTCCACTGGAGATTCGGTTAAATGTTATTGGTTAGGTAACTAATCTAACCTAAACCAGTTCCCACGTTGCTGCAGTGCAAATGTGGGCAGGTAAATGCTCCTTTGGATGAAGGTTTCGCTAGTGTTAAATAATCTTTAACTTGTTATTGTCGTTTTTGGTAAGAGTGTTGTTAAACGGTGGCTGTTGTTTGGAGATTTTTCTCTCTGCCCTGGATCGAATGTTGTGAAGAATCATCAAGCCATGGTCGGCCATCTCCCAGGCGTCTTTGTCGGCCGAGTCGTGGTCCCTTATATTCACCAGTACTTCATTCAAATTCAGATTCGCTATTTCGTCCCTAAAAACAGTTCAATAAGTAACAAATTACCGCTATTCAGTACTAGTTAGATCTACAGCTACATCTACATCTACATTTTATCACGTCGGCAAAATGTTCAACATCATACCAATTGTAAAGCAATAACATCAATATAGAGTTTAAAAACTACTATGGTAAAAATTCATTAAAATTGATTTAGGATTTAAAAACCGTGTAAAAATAGTGCAATAAATAATTAAACTATTAATTTAGATTCAACACTGTCCACTGGCTTTGCACAAACGATGTCTTTTGGGGAGCGAGTTCCATTCAATGTGTGGCGAAAAAAAGAGAACTTAAAAACATCTGATGTGATAAAGATATACGAGAATGTAATTAACATAATCCCATTAAAGGCCCATCAATCAAACTTCACACACTCAACTCCCCTCCCCACGTTACAATTGTCAAAACTGTACTGCGCGTTAACCCAGGGTAACAACTTCAAGTGCACGGCACGTCCCAACCTTAAATGACAATTATGCGCGAAACTCGTTCCCACTGTTTTTTCACTTCCCGGATTCCTGTGAAATGGGTCGAGATTGACGCAATCTCAGGAACAACCTTTCCTCAATTGTTAGTAACTTCGCCCTTACTTGTTTTCGTGAGACTCTATCATGGCCAGCACAATTTTTGCTACAACGTTTTGTAGTAAAGGATCACTACCAGTTGCAAATTTCATGAGACAGTCTTTAAGATTCTGGAACTCCACAAGCTTTTGGCAGGCCTATAAAGTAAATACAGCCTGGATCAGTAACTGCAGTTTAGAATACAAAACGGAAAGCAGACACACCTTGTAAATAAAATAATAACTACATTGGCAAAACTTTATTTGCCAATTTAACAATAACTTCCAGGGTTTGTACACTTTCGGCCTAAAAAATGTTGACTTTTCCAAGACTTCCAGGACTATGTTTATAAAATTCAAGGGACTGAAATTTAAAAACGATTAAAAAAACTAAACAAAGCTGCCTTGATTGCAGCCATATAACTTTCGTCAATCCATGCGATCTTCTCGAACATCTTTTTGGTGTTAGAAGCCAAACACACAATGAATTTAAGCAATATATATTTTTTGCTGAAAGTGTAAAGAAAAACACATTCTTCCTGAACTTTCCAGGCCTTTCAGTAATTTTCCAAGTTTCCCAGGCCAGGAAACTGAAATATTGTTTTTGCATGATTTTCCAGGCCTGGAAACTGAATTATAATTTTTCAATGACTTTCCAGGTTTTCCAGGCCTGAAACCGAATTATCATTTTTCCATGACTTTTCATGTTTTCCAGGCCTGGAAACTCGATTATCATTCTTCCATGACTTTCCAGGTTTTCCAGGCCTGGAAACTAAAAATTATTGTTTTTCTATGACTTTACAGGTTTTCCAGGCCTGAAGAATGAATCATTGTTTTTCCATGACTTTCTAGGTTTTCAAGGCCTGGAAACTGAGTTATTGTTTTCCTTGACTTTCCAGGTTTTTCAGGCTAGAAACTGAATTATTGTTTTTCCATGCCTTTCCAGGTTTTCCAGGCCTGGAAACTGAATCATTGTTGTTCTATAACTTTTCATGTTTTCCATGACCGGTACAAACTGTGAACTTCACAATATATTGGTAATTGTACTCACCGCTTCGTTTTCAGCATAGTACAAAAGAATCTTGCTTGAAAGTAAGTGAAGCTGTTCATCGTCTGTGTAGTTTGGCAGTGTCAATAAGTAGTCGAGTAAATCAACCTGAAGGGAAAAATGTAGTTTTCAATGCTTAGGATACAAACCTTCAGCAAATAAACCTCCAGGGCAGTATTTTGGATTTCTAGCTCAATTCTAATTATCACTCAAACAAACAGAGGCTGGGAGATTGCACCGAAATGGGGAGACTTCCGGGAAAAGTAGGGACGGTTGGGATGTCCGATTCAGCGACTTCAGAGAATCAATGGAACATTGTTCTCGTTCTTCAGTGAGCCTTTACTTTTTATAACTACGAAAATGTTTGCCTTGTGACTGGATGTCTAAAGATTGAATACGAACCATCTTAAAAAGTGTAAATTGTAAATTGCTTCCCGATTTAAACAGAGTAGTAATGTTGAAAATAATGAAAACATATGTAAGCAGTTTGAAGAAAATTTAATATACCTACTGTAGTTTACAATCGTAGCAGAAGTAAAACTATAATATTATTAACTGATTGTTCCAAAAAGTATACATCACATTCAAATCTGTTTAATGAAAGTGACTCACTTCTATTAACTTACATGCAAGATGATGACGTCTGAACTTTCAATTGCCAGGAGCTCAAGGGTTTGAAGCGCAAGACGTTGTGTTTCGGAGTCACGTGACTTGCACAAATTCACCAACGACGTTGCTGGAATTTTTTGAAACAAACTTATGTAAGCTCTCTTATGATTGGTTGATTGGATAAACGGACGATGGATGAAGAAATGAATGAAAGGAGCAATGAATGAGTGAAAGGACAGAATAATAAATAAACGAATGAGTTAATGAACGAGTTAGCGCATGGGTAGATGGATGGATAAATAAACAAACTGGCACATGGATTGATGGACGAAGCCATGAAAACCGATTATTGAATAAGAAGACTAATGAAAGAGTTCTGAAACCGCGAATTTCTTTGCAACATTTTTTTAACACTCCTTACCTGGCATGTTCTGTGACGACATCATCAGTCTTATCTCAGCACTAAATGCAAGCTCGAGGAAGATGCCGGCAACAATACGTGAGGCAGGGGCTGACACTAGATAAGAAAGACAATACTTTTAAATAAAAACACATTGTCGATTTTAAAATGTTGGAACGATCTGAGCTCACAGTTAGAAATTTAAAAAACATTTTTGAAAACAGATCTAAAAAAGAGTGAAGTTGACTCTAAGTTTTTGGTCGCCTTGTGGATTTGTTCTTGAGTACGCTACAAATCCAGAAATATAACAGAAACTGGAGGTGATTGAATGCATATGTTAGGTTGAGCTTTGCTTCTTGTTTTTACTGGCTATCTTCGTTTGATCAGATTCTGTTCTCTCCGTCTGTTATCCTATTCTATATCCGTTATGTGGGAAGAACAGACATGTTGATAAATTTGTTGATAAAAAGTCGGTATGGCGCCCGTCCGTCTTGTAGGAGGCCAGGGTTTGATGCTCAGCCAGGCCTTCACTCAGGTTCTTAAAATTACAGGTAATAGGCCTCGAGGTCTGTCAATCGGGGCCTACAGTTTAATGTCCTTATCCAAGAAGACGCGAAAGTTTAACCGTTTGCAGATTCAGAGGAAAAGCAGCACCTTCTCTTAAGTTATTTTAAGACCCCGAGTTTAAGACAGGCATCGAACCCAGGCCTCCCACACGTCACCTTGCAAACTGGGCCAACCAGGCGGCGGTTGCCTTAGAATCAAGATGTCAGTCTTACAGTCTCTGTATAGTTCAATACAAAAGGCGCAGTGGGGGTTTGTTCAGTAAACAGTACCTCTCTCGGCAACATAAGCCAGGTCTTCCATTCTGCAAAAAGAAAAACACCAAAGTATCAAAAGCTGAACCTTGAATCGAAAATCGCATGAGATTTCAATAAAATTCAAGGATTTCATAACTTTTTAAGGACTAAAACTATATTTCAAGGACTTCCAAGTTTAGGTTACGAGATAATTTATCATAACATAATAATATATGTATCTTTTCAATACAGACGTTTTGAACATTGTACATTAGTTGTCATTAAGCTCCGTTTACTCGAGCAATTTTTCTTGACAAACTTGTCTCGACGAGAAAAATCTGCTCGTGTGGATGGAGAAAAGTGTACAACTTACAAGGAAAGTTTGTCAAGTCTTAAATTTGCTCGTGTAGACAGACAACAAAGAAAACGTAATTGAGGATATGATGCCCCACTCAATGCGGGCAAAACTGTCCAGACACTTGTCAAGGAAAACTTGCTCGTCGTCTACACGAACAAAGAAATCTTGTCAATGAAAAATTGTAAAAGAAAACTTGTTGATCATTAAAACGAGCAACAGATACTTGTCAAGGAAAAATTGCTCGTGCAAGCGGGGCTTAACATAGAAATTTAAATCGAAGTGTAAGCATATTTTACAAATGGCAGCAAATGTTCATCTTTAGCATGCGAAGTACACTGAGAACTAATTCAAGGAGTTTCTTCAGCCTCAATAACGCATTTCAATGTCTTCTGCAACCTCAAACTTATTTACTTACTCAAGAGTGCAAACCATAATGGAAAATAGCAAATTAAAAACGTTATGACAACAGTATTGTGCCGAGAACTCTGTTACTTGTTCTTACCCATTCTCAGAAATTACTGCGTGTCTGTTGGCCTCGCTGTCTGCCACAATGTATGACATTGCTGTGACTGCCTCATTGACGACTCGAGTGTCCTTGCTTCGTAACAGAGCGCACAATGTGCGGATTCCACCAAGCTCCAAAAACTGGTCCTAAACAAGTTCCACAAGAAATCTGTTTGAGATCATCGTTACAAAAAAAGCATAGAGCAGGCTAATCCACGTATAACAAAAGCTGTGCGCGACAGCATTCTCAATTTCTGAAGCCTATTGCAGTATCATGATTGAGAATCTTGTTTACTTAATACTTGTATCTAAACATCAAAAATGCTTTTGGAATTGTTTACAAACAGCCCTTGACATTTTCGTAAGTATAGAGAACAGACGTTTGGTGAAAGAGTGGTTCGGGAATGGCTTTAACACTGATGTCAGGAAGGGGATTCAAGGCCGATGCCAGGGAAGGAATTCAAGGCCGATGTCAGGGAAGGGGTTCGAAACCTTCAGGAAGGAGATTCAAGGGAGGGGGTTTTAAGCCGATGTCTGGGAGGGGTTCAATGCCATCAGCGAGGGGGTTCAATGTTGATGTTCGAGAGGGGATTCAAGGTCAATGCCAGGGAGGGATTAAAGGCCGGTGTCAGAGAAGGTGTTCAAACTTAATACCAGGGAGGTGGTTTAAGGCTGATTTCAGGGAGCGGGTTCAAGGAAAATTAACACTTTCAAAAAATATTGGTCAAGCTTTTTCAAATATTTAAGTTTCCTGACACTTCATTTGTTCACATACAAACTCAACATCTTTGTTTTCTAAACTATTTTGATTGTTTGTGCTTTAGCGGATCACCTTTATCTTTCATTAGTGTTCTGATTGAAATTATATACAGTATAAACGATTGACTGACTTAGTTTCTCTACCTGAATAGCTGGAATAGTAAGTAGTTCACAAACAGCTTCAGTAGCATACTCTTGTGTTGCCTGAAATGAAAGATTAAAGAAAGCTTATTAATACAACCACTTTTAAACTCTTAAAGAAAAAAAACATTGCTTTTAAATTTCTCTTCAAGTTTGTGCTTTTGGCTTTGTGATCTGTTTGTTTGGCAGTGCTATGGATAGTAACGTGTAATACCTGATTAGTTTGGGAATTAAAGCACCAGATACAAAATGTAATAAATCACATTATTTACGATTAGCAAATTATTCATCTTCAAATGTAATATTATAACAATCAAGGTGACTATTTAAAATCCTTATATCAAAAATGCTACCATAAAAAGAAAATGCTGGACTTGAAAATTAAACTGTCAAAAACATGTGGAATTTTTTTACCTCGTCAGTCGAAAGGCACAGGTTCATCAACACTTCTAGACTACAAAGAAAATAAAAAGCAAAAATAGATGATTTACACGTCGATGCTGTGGAGACATAATGGAAACCTGCCTACATTATTACGTGGATCAACTCCAATGACCCTCCTAAATCTCCCCTTAACCTAAAACCTAACTCAAGGAAGGCATCTAGATGCAGGGTACTTCACAAAAAACAGTTCTTTACTTCAAATCAAATCTCTTAGTTTCCAAAAATTCCTTCACAAACTGTTTGTTATTTAGGCTGGGAACATTTGATGACTGGTCATCAAAATGCTGTTTGCAAGTTTGACTTTGAAAGTAACTTTGTACCACTTCCCTACTGCAAGAAGTTAATCACTCTCTCTATTGATGACATCTGATTAGGTGGCGAAAATCATAATCTTAACGATATTACAGTTCTTAAAGTATTCCAGAATATTGAAACTTAAACTTGTAACAAGGACAACCTACCCGCCCTCTCCCACAATTCTAAATTTGGTGTCATCACCAGTTGCTGCCAAACTGGCCAACTCAAATGCTGCATGTCGTTTTTCCTTCAAGCCACCCAATTTTGCACTCTTCATCACCTTGTCAATATCTCTTGTTTGAACCAGGTAGGTTTCAATCAAATCTCCAACCTGAGAAATAAGATAACAGAAACAAGTTTTTCTTGTTTCAAAATTTCACTGTTCTAGCTTGTTGGTATGTTTTTGGATCAATTTTTCCAACACACGATATTTGAATGCTTATTTGGGAAAAAGACAGACAAAGGGCGGCTTTTACATTTAATTGCTTTTGCTACCAGGAATTCTACATAAGAAAAGGTTAAAATAAACTTTAACTTACAGTAGACTGACTGAATACGAATGAGCGATGTGAAAAGTGATATCAGCAATAAAACTGCTGGACATCAACTTACAGTACAACTCCATATTGACTGGAGCTCTATACATTGTTTCGCTTCTAGCATAGACTATTTGTAACAACTTTCTCTGGATACATATTTGCTGACTCAACAGTTGTTCTTGGCAGCATTTTTATAAAAAAAGTTCTCAGTTACAACAGCACGGTGTCGCACATCAATCTATTTGTGATTACTTCTGTACAGGCAGTAAAAAAACAGTTACTATGACAGACAGCTGCCCTACTAAGGGCAACACTCTCTCAGACTATCAAACTATATACCTACTGAACCTTGTATAATTCAATTACCTCATACTTGAAGTTGTACAACAGTGATATACTGAGAAAGACATTGCCCAGGAGAACAATTGCATGGCCAACATAGAAGATAACTGCAAAAGCAATATATAAATGAATGATAAATGACGCTACAGTAACCTAATTATTGAATGGAAAACAGAAAGAGCTGAAACAATGTTGCTTCACTGCACCTTTTTCTCTTGAATAAAGATTGCTCAAGGAATACGCCCTGATCATGGGGCAGAGTTTAAAATGATGACACATATTGGTCAAGGAACAAATGATGATAAGTCAAGGAACAACTGATGATGATGGGTTAAGGGACAACTGCTATAATGGGTCAAGGACAATTGATGAGAATAAGTCAAGGAATAACTGATGATGATGGGTTATGGAAATACAGATGATGATGGGTTATGGAAATACAGATGATGATGGGTTATGGAACTAATGATGATGATGGGTTAAGGACCAACAGATGATAATGGGTCAAGGAACAACTGATGATAAGTCAAGGAACAACTGAGCATGATGGGTTAGGAACAAATGATGATGATGGGTCAAGGAAGAACTAATGATGATGGGTTAAGAACCAACAAATAATGATGATAAGTCAAGGAACAACAGAGGATGATGGGTTAAGGAACAAATGATGATGATGGGTCAAGAAACAACAGATGATGATGGGTCCAGGAACAACAGATGACGATGGTTCAAGGAACAACAGGTGTTAACAGGTCAAGGAACAACTGATGATGATAGGTTAAGAAACAACTGATGATGATAAGTAAAGGAACAACAGATGATGACGGTTCAAGAAACAACTGATGATGGGTCAAGGAACAACAGATGATGATGGGTCCAGGAACAACAGATGACGATGGTTCAAGGAAAAACAGGTGTTAACAGGTCAAGGAACAACTGATGATGATGGGTTAAGGAACAACTGATGATGATAAGAAACAACAGATGATATTGGGTCAAGGAACAACTGATGATGATGGGTCAAGAAACAACTGATGACAACTGATGATGATAAGAAACAACAGATGATAATGGGTCAAGTAACAATTGATGATGGGTTGAGAAACGACTGATGATGAAGGGTCAAGTGATGGGTCAAGGAAGAACTGATGGAATGGGTCAAGAAAAAAAAAGATGAAGATAGGGTCAAAAGCAGCAAGTCAGCTCATTGGGTCATGTAGAACAAGAACAGAGTGATTCTCCTTCTTTTTGTCGATGTCCCGATTCCAACTAGATTCTTCCCCTCTTTGTATCACATCCGTGATGTTATGTTTGGTGTGTGGTGATTTTGGAATGAGCTAATGTTTCAACTGTTGAAATACAAATTATAAATATATCACACAATATTAATCTGTCATCTTTTTTTACAACTGTGAGAACGTGGATCCAAATTCTCATAACCTACGTCTTCTTCAGTCCCTCGAATATTAATAGTTCAACATTACTTGGAAGAAATCCAACAAAGTGTCATCATTCTTCAGCACTGTGCGCAATTTTTTAAAATATATGTTGAAAACTCCAAACAATATTGTATAAAAGCAGTATCAAATTCTTCCAATATTAAAGCAATATGCACCACTTCATCTTACTTGTCCAATACATGGTTTCTTTGGTCCTCAGGCAACCTGGCTCTTGATCATCACAGGACAAAGCCTGCAAATGCAGATCACAATTCATATAAGCAATATTCTAGCATACTCAGTTCACCTCACATTATTAACTTCAAGTCATAAAAAACAGTACCCAATAATCAAAGCAATTGATTAACTTCAATCAATATACTCAACTGCACTGCAGCTGTGAAACATGTTTACCTTAATCTTTCAACTATGATGGCATCCTTAAAGTCTGTTTCAATTGTGAGAGGAAAGTTTGTAGGAGGAGGGGTCCCTGGGTATGCTTTTCAAGGAGATCTTGGAAAAATGTTACTGACAAATTACTCTTTTAAATAGATTTACCTTTTATAGCTGTCTAAATGTGGATGACTAAGGTTGAAGGCTAAGCAGAAGAAAGGCAACAAGTTATACCATAGATACTTTAACTTCATTTGAAAGTTCTAATGTTTCCCTTTTGTCGCAGAAGGCCAGAGATTTGTGTAGCTAACTGTGAGAGCAGAAAGTCATTCTTACATATTACCTTATTACCTAAAATGTTGATTTCACTTATTTAACGCACAAGAATATTAACATCAAAGTAATTAACATGGTTTGAAAGGGCAGACGTTTTCAATTCTACAAAATTAACGCAATATTGAAGGTATCAATTTTTTCAAAAAAAATAGTGTATACTTTATTTATGATCCCGTTAAAGTTTTTGATATTCAACAAACAAACATATGGATGGAGTCATACAACAAATACACGCAAAAGTTTTTAATAAAGAAACAGTCAAACATATGGATCGAGTGATACAATCGATCCAGTACGAACTTCTTCTTCCTCTTCTTTGAAATTATTGCTGTTAAAATTATCATGCCAGAAAATTAAAGTAGTCGAAATTAACTCGCTTAGAAAGTTCGCTGTAATAATATTAATGCGAATTTGTCAAATTCACGTTAATTTCATGATGTGCAAATTTTGGGTAATAAGGTAATTAGTCTGATGCTCATTATTTTGTAGCCTTTATTAAGTTTTTGTCTTCCAAGGCATAAGAGTAAACAAACAGTTTCAAATGAAAGTAAATTGCTGCTCACAATGAATGACCACAACAGGGCGGTGCCACTGTTGAGCATGAATTCATTAAAGATTATATTTTGTGTCATTGAAATCATCCCTTGCCAGACTAATGAAAGCTAATTCAAATTGCTATGTTGAAGCCCTGGCACTCTTCTTGAAATTAGTGATGCTAATTGCTGCAACCAGAACAAGATTAATTTAGTCCAGATGTTGATTTGAATAATTGAGTCGCCTTGGCTGATTCTCACTTGTGACACCAGTGCTTCAGTTGATCACATTAACTATATATATACAGTAAATAATGCAAAAAAAAATCTGGTTTCTTCTGGCGGTGATAGCTAATCATAAATTGAACATCTTGTTACAGGCTGGAAATGAACTTTTTTCAAATAGCCTGCAGCTGGCTACAAGAGGCAGAAATCTGATAACCTGAGTGCAAGTACTAGTAGCCTTATGTATATTTTCAGCATGCCGAATCCGAACGGAACTAGGCCTATGTAGACAAGAATAGTCACATTTGCTTCCCAAGAAAGCAGATAAGCTTCACTCAGTCATCAAATTATCTATCTATTTATTAGAAACATTATTTCTTAGTTAATCAGTCACAAATGTTCTAAACAATCTCATAATTATAGCAAGATGGCTACAAGCTCAAAAAACCTAGTTAAGTAGCCAGCATAATTATATTTTTATTTTTGGTAGCACTGGCCATCTATAGGTGGCAAGTTCGAGCCCTTTGTTACCTCGCTGAGGGTAAATAAAGTTCTTCAATTATATAAATGAAAATGACTTACAGCTAGGTCGTACATCGTGAATACTCCAAGCAGAAGAGATGCTGTCATGTTCATGGTGGAACCAGCAGCAAAAAACCATGCAAAGTGGTTTTTACTTAAAACAAAGAGTTCAGAAATAGTTTTTATTCTTGTTTTTAGCGATGAGTTTTCCTTAACTTATGATAATAATCTACTTCTCTGTTACAAGCCAAAAAAATAATAAGATAGGGCTGAGATACTGAAATGGTGTTTCAGTTTCGTAAATATCTTCAGTTTTACACCTCAGAAAAATCAGAAGATATTGCTGATGTAATTTGAAATGTCTGAGGACTATATGTACAGTCCAAAACAAAAAGTATCTATTTTTTCTGTGGTGTAATTAATTACTTAACAAATTTACCGAACTTTTATAAGCCCAATTCTTACGAAGCATTTAGTGATTAAAGTATCTATTTGGTAAATTTTCTAAATATTAGTAAATTTATTTTTAATTGGTAGTTATGGGTACAAAATTTTTTAGCTAAAAATTTGTCTTTGGGATGGGGTTGTAAAAGTGGCATGAAATGTATTTCATTGTGTTTTGTAAACTGGATTATTGTACAATTTCAAGAAAAGTTCGCTGCTAAAGTGGCCTTAATTAGTAAAATTGGCGATATAGGGCAAGAAAAAAAAATGTGTGTTTTCTGTACACCTAGCTCCCTTAATCGAGAAATTATCAAGATATGCAGACAAATAGTCACTTAGAATGGCAAATTCACCATTGACTCCTTTAATTGTCTTACATTTTTTATCTTCTTTGAAGGTTCTAGAGAAAAATGAGGTACAAATTAAAGTGACAATAAATTAAACCTCCCAAATGTCAGAAAGGAAAAGAAAAGCAGAGAAGCTGTGTAGTTCTAATGGGTTTCATCAATTACTTAACAATTATAAAATTGATGTTTATAATAATCATCAATTTGAACATGTTGTTACTTGCAAATATGCAGTACTTTTAAGCTATTATAATTAAAGGCTGTTAAATAATAAACATACTTTTTATATACATTACCAAGACAACACCTAAAACTTAAAAAAAAATGTTAAAGTGCCCATAACCTTTCATTTTCTGTTTTCTTATCTAAAAGTACGTATCTTAAAAAGAACGTTTCACAAAAATTTTTTGACTTGAACAAAACGTGAATATTTTACCAGTCTTTAAAAACAATGAAAATCGCTGCCATTTTGGTACTCCGAATGCTGAGTCAAGGTGACATAAATTAAGGATGTGATGTCAATATGATGCAGATTAAGGGACATTGCTCCTCATACAGCAACAACAGTGGGGTGTAAAAGTGCCAGAAAGATGTATTGCAGTTTGATTTTTGCTTTTGTTTTTTAAAAAAAACTTTCCTCTCTGACAGAATTAGTTTTATTTTGATGCAACGGTGATGCAAATTTCTTAATCTATGTCACAGTGAGCCTGTACGTCATCCTTATGATCAGCAACAAGGGTTGATCAAAGAAAAGTAGAGTTAAAAGTTTTGGGAAAAAGTTTACATTTTTTTCAAATCAAATTTTTTTTCTGGAAATGTCAAGTACTTTTAGATAACAAAACAAAAAAAATGAAAGGTTATGGGCACTTTAAATAATTTATATCACCAATAAATGCAAATATAAAATTTAAATGACTTACTTGATTCCACAGTTTCCCACAAATCCTCCAAGCCGGGTGTAGTTTGGGCAATATTTGAACCCAAATAACATCAACAAGCCTGACAGGCAAATGTATTCACAAGAAAACAAAATAAGTAAATTCACATCATGGTAAAATAAGTTGTTTGATTTGACAATACAAAATTTATCTGAAAAACTCCTCATTTGATGAGTTCTAAATTTTTCCAAACCTTTTCACAGAAACCATGATAGAGGGTTTAAGTAGGAGAATTTGATAACTCACCAGTTTAGGGTTGAAAGGGTTAATGAAGTGGGAAGGAGATCAAGGGTGGGGGTGAAGGATGAAGTTGTACTGCTGCTTAACTAATTTACCACCCAAATAAAGTCATGCAATCCAAATTTTATACTCTGAATCTAAAGCATAAATACAGCCAATTAAACTGTACAAAATTCGAAGACCTAATCACCTTAACCCATATAAGACTATAATTATACTACTACTACTACTACTACTACTACTACTACTACTACTACTACTACTACTACTACTACTACTACTACTACTACTA
>JAOBRD020850291.1:0-13070 GCA_027575215.2 Hydrozoanthus sils
GATGGATAAGTGTCCTGTCTAGGGGTAGTCAAAGGCTCTCATCTGCTTAACACTATTACTATGGGCAGTAAAAACAGGATGCCTCCAACGGTAAAACACCAGAGATAAGGCGCATAGTGCGTAACAAACCGCTGTGAACCTTAAAAAACAAAATTATAGTAAAAAATCTTGGAAATAAAACAAATGTTACCATTCTGAGTATGAATAAAAAAAAGATTCAAACTTATTTATACTTGTTGTACTGGGTCACTTGGTGACCTGGGTACTGTTTGGATAGCTCCAACCGCATCGGCGCGCACTTTCTTGTTTTCTCTTGTTCCTTTTGCACGCGATTTTCTATCCACGGTCAGCTCATCTCCAAAAGGATGGCTTTTCTTTCCTGGGTATCAATAATCCTGGCATCAAAGCGTTTGCTCTAACCTCGGTGTTGTCTGCGAACAGGGGAATATCCCAGAAGGCACTTGCTCTTGGGTTGTGATATTTTGGCTTTGGAGTGGTCTGGGATCATGGGAATACCAGGTCGGTTTATTATTATTATCATCATCATCATCATTATCATCATTTCTTTTCAGCTTATGCTCTAGCTGTTCTTTTTGCCGTAGATACTCCCATTAGGCGAGTCATAACAAATGACCAAGGGCTAATAGGAGGAATTTCAACCTTGTTTCACATTTCAATCACTTTTCTCAATATTAGTGCTGTTCCTAGTAAGGCAGTCTTTTGTATATCTGCGATATTACACGGAATATCAAGTTTTTCAAACCACTTTTCAAACTCTGTTGTTACATTCCCAAGGGCTCCTATCACTATCGGAACCACCTGTACTTTTCTCATTCTCCACAGTCGAGCAATTTCTCTTTTAAGTTGGTATTTCTCGACTTTTTCTTGTTCTTTTTCCCCGACCCTCTGGTCAGCAGGCACCGTAATACCTATGTAATACAAGCTTTCTCATTTTTATTACTTAATACAATGTCTGGCCTTCTAGCCTCAAGTACATTGTCACATTGTATCTTAATGTCCCAAATTAGTTTGGCATCCTCATTTTCAACAGCACTTTCCGGATTATGTTCATACCACTTTTCCTGATGTTCTAGTCCATGTTTCTTACATACCTCCCAATGAACTCTCTTAGCGACATTATCATGTCTTCTTTTGTATTCTTTCTTAGCAAGCTTTTCACATCCACTTACTATATACTGCACACTTTCTCCCTTTTTTCCACACGTTCTACACAATGGACGGTCTACAGTCTTATCGATATTGTATTTCACATAACTTGTCCTTATTGCCTGTTCCTGTGCAGCACATAACAACGCTTCTGTTTCCAATTTCAAGTCTCCTTTAGATAACCAGTTCCAAGATTTATCATTGTCCACTTGCTCTGGTCTACCTCTCACAAACTGTCCATGCATCTTCTTTTGTACCCATTTTTGTTTCAGGCCCTGTGATCTCTCCCTTTTGAATTCATCACTGGTAATTGTGCCTTCTGTTGCAATAGTTCCTGATGACCTTACTCCTCTCATCAATTGTTTCTCCGAATTAAGAACATAGTAACCCAAACTGTTTTCTTCTCCTCTTACAACCTGCTCTACACTACTCAGCCCTCTTCCTCCATCCTTCCTCTTCATGTATAGCCTATCGACATCGCTCTTTGAGTGAAATTATTCCTAAATACGTATATTATTATTATTATTATTATTATTATTATTATTATTATCATCATTATTATTATTATTATTATTGTTATAATTATCAGAAAATAAATTCTGTTTGTTAATATTCAAACAGGTCCGGCTCAACTGAGCAAAACGTTTTCTCTTATGAATTGTAAAGAACTTGTGAAGAATCCCTCAAAGTGTCCTAAAGTCACATTTGGGTTGTTCTGGATTGATCTTGATGGCGGTTCCCATGACAATGCGTTCAAAGCCTACTGTGACCTCGAGACCGCAGGAGGGGGCTGGACACTAGCGTGGAGCTACACATTCACAAGATACTCTGTCTTTAACTCCCAGTCGAACCAAGTCACACCCCGCCCCAGCTGGCCTACTTCTAGCCCCTTAGTCGACGCTCCTGTTTCTTCGACCCCTCCCAGGAACGAAACTGACTACAACGCGATCGATTTCCAGCTTTGGAAGACAATAGGGAAAGGTACAATATTTTCTTGACTGAGGAAGTAAATTTCCATTCAGAATTATATGTTTTTATACAGTTTATTTAACAATTATTCCAAGAGCGCGAGTTTTATTGGATTTGAGCTAAAAAATAGCAAAAAAGGCGCGTTTCCAACAAGTGCGAATGGAATAATATTTTCAAGAAGTTTAAAACTTCTTCAGTTTCCAAACCTATTGATACTTGAAAATGACAGCTAAAATTTATCCAAACCATTTTTAAGCTTTGCAACATTACACAGTCAGTTTCCATATATGGTTAATTCGGTACATGAGCTGATAACCGAGGTTGAGCGAACCAATCAGAACGCTAGAAACGCAATAACCGAGGTTGAAAATTTGATGAAATCTGAGAGTCTAGGAATGATTTTGTTAAAGTGCCTGTAACACTAACAATTATTTTTTAGATCAAACAACTTATAGAATATCATTAAAGTACTTCTGTGAAAAATATTTTGAATTTGATCAAATTGATTTTTTCTAAAGTGGCCTAGCAAAAACTCCAGGCATTTTAGTTACGACAGCGCTTTGGGGACTGGGTTGTGACGTCATTCACGAAGGATTGATGAATGTGTTCTTAACACAAAGTGGTAAAAGAACTGAGAACTCAGTGTATGAATAATTGAATAATTGAACTGATTCTGAATCGAAAATCTCTAATTCATTTAGTTATATCCATCTTGCAAATTTTGATCCATGTCCGGGAATGATGTCATAATCCAGTTCCCGTTAAACGCCGTGGTGAATCAACAAAACGCGTTGAAAAGTATGGAGGCTCCGACCAGTTTTAAAAGTTTATTTTTACACGTCCTTGGTTTCCAAAAACCTTTAGTGGATAAAAAGGATTGTTAGTGCTATAAGTACTTTTGAAGTGACAATAGGGAAAAGGTACGGCATTGTTTCATGGCTGAGGTGGAAATTTCACATCAAACGCCTTGTCCAAGGCCAGATCGTGAGTAGATCTAGGCCCTCTCGTACAAAAGACAGGAGTCTTTCGAGATTTGCTTACTGCTAATTAGTAACGAGGGGAAGGGTATAAAGAGCTTTTCTAAGTTGAATGTTCATTCTCTTTTCAGAGATCTTAATCAAGTCAAATATCAACAACTGGCTTCGCTGCCAGCCACGTGCAGGAAGTCTGGTGGACTGGCTTTCTGGTTCCGTCACGTGTCAGGTTGCGAAGATGGTCACAACCCTCTGTCGCAGTCCCAGCTTTTCTCCTAATCGTTTAAGTGTCGCAGGTTCTTACGGTCCTGCATTTTTCAGTCCTCAAAACAGACTTTATTATTACTTCGAGGCCTCATATCAGATAAATTGGCCCACGCACGACCCTTGCGGTCAAAACAGTGCCAGGCAGGAGCAAAACGTAGAAAATCCGCACGGAAATATATTTATTCGTTAAATTACAAATGACGCTAACTAAATGATTAATATTTAGTATTTGCACACCATTTACGGATCATACTTTAGGTAAAGTTCAAAAATTGGAAATAAAAGGGCCGGAGGGGGGGGGCGGGCGACAAAACCCAATGTTGAATGTCAAAAAAAGCTTCAAAAAACTTCCAAACAACGTTATAATCACCTCATTTCCTAGGCCCTTGGAACGAGGTGACGTTATATTGGAGATTATCTTGAATTAATAGATCCAACCTATTTGCTGAAGTGATGATTTCCTTTTCAGAATTTAATACAGAATCAAGTTAGCTTCTAAATTTCGTATACTTATAGACTTTAGTACAGAATCAACTTAACTTCTACATTTCATATACAAACTATTCTCAATTTTTCTGTGTGTCAATTTGTTTTCTATTTTTTCTGCAAAAGTTGGTAGGGCCGTGAAAAATATCTATTTGCCCTTCCATCCCCACAACTATCTTTATACTTGGAAACACACTAAAATCCTTTTTCGAGTTAAGTGGCCCATTAGGCCGCCGCTTATTTCCGGTTTCCGTAGTGTTAAGGGGACGAGAGTCTTTGACTCCCCCTGGACAGGTCACTAATCTATCGCAGGTTAGCCTCCAGCAGAACTGGTACTCATTTATACAGCTGAGTCGACTGGAACAAAGTCATGTAAAGTGTCTTGTTCAAGGACACAACACAGTGGTCTGACCGGGGCTCGAACTCACGACCTTAGGATTACGAGTCGAACATGCTAATTGCTCGGCCACTACAATACGACTTTTTTCAGAGAAAGAAACTCGTGACAACAAGAATAATCCTTTCTTTTAAAACAGCATCAGTGACACTCGCACGCTGATTGTTCGAAAGCGTAAGAAAACCATGTCTGTAAGAGAGTACACAGACTTACGCTTTTGACATACATGTGAGGAGATTTCGATTTTAAGAGAAGTTTACGCGTCCCTTTGATTTTCATATTTGTTTGTTGGTTATTCTATGGGAGAGTCTCAGCCATTGTTACTGAGTCAACTGTTATTTGATTGGTAGTTTGAGACAAAGATTTCTTTGTCTAAGGTCTCGAAGGTGTTTGGACTTGTAGAGGTTTGTTTGTAAACATTACGTCATCTCTATCTACGGACGGCTCGCGACTTTGAATTTTTTTATAAGTTGTCGAAATATCCTCCTCTTATTTTTAAACACGGAAAATGCGTTTTAGTACTTAAATAATTTATCTTTTCATTGTATAATGTACAATATAAAACACATTCTATTCAAAAAGCTCAATAACTTGTTACTTACTTTTAAGGAGTTGATTTAAAAAGAGTGAATAATTACACGAGAGGGCACCTTTCTTATGATCAACATTTCCGCACCAATTGTCCAACTGAACACCCTTTTTAAATAAAATCAATAAAACCCAAACTGCAATTGATGCACAAAACTTCTCACGTGGAATTTCCTGGACTTCATCAAGACATTTGACATGGTAAACAAGGAAGTTTTAATCAAAAATCTTGAGCATTATGGTGTAGGACGGGTCGCAGAGAACTGCTTCACTTCCTACCTCTCAAATGGTCAACACACTGTACAGTTTAAGCGCTATTGAACCATATCGTCATTCGTACTTATAATGGTCTAATTGCTTTTCCAACATTTCTGTTCTGCTGTAAATAGATGAAAATGCTTACCTGACCATTTTAAGTCCCCGATATAAACTTTCAAAATAGTTCACTCAATACGAATAAAATTTTGAAACAAACAACGACGATTATGTCAGCGGTTGCTACTATTTGTGACGTCTAAGCTGCTCTATACTATTAGTTGAAGGTGAGTTTTTACTCATACACTGGGCCATCAGCCACGTACGCGCAAAACCGACCTTCGGGCTTCGCCATGTGATTGTGGTTATGACGTCACACGTATTCAAAAAGCTTTCAAAGTTTCGTAACCTTTCCACTAAAATAGGCATTTTGCCTCCAAAAACGATTCGCAAAGTTTATTTTTAGAAGCGGTAAAAAACGTCTCAGTAAAAATGTACAAGTCGAGCTTAATTTTAGATATTTCAAGCTAGTTTGAAAATTTCGCTTCAGTAATACTTTATTACCTCCAACTCTGTCTCCATTTATTGTGGGAGTAAGTTTGCCGTTTCATATTGCCATTGTTGCCTATGTTATTCCATGATTATCTACCAAGGCTATTTGTAAAACACTGGAAGTAAAGCTGCTGAAATTGCGCGTTTCTTATCTTCAAAGTTGCCGATGCTTCAAACACCAACGCTAAAATATACAATCAGCATAATTTAAAACTTGGTTATTCTTGCGCGGTTACCAAGCTGGGTGAGCAGTTTGAGAGAAGTGGGGAATGTGACGGGAGACAAGTTTCTGTTTGTTCTTTCGTTTCTTATCAAACAAACAAAAACAACAGATCAGTACACTTTGTATGCGTTTAGCTCCATTTTATTGCTTTGTTTGTACTGCTACAATGTATCGTCTAAAGTAACAAGCTATATGCTGACAATATCAAATTACTTAACAACCATAAGCTCGGTTTGGAAAGTTGTGCGGACTTTGGAGGTTAAGCCTAGGGCTGTAACCTGTACGACATTCACCTCACCTACCCCTACTGCGGAACTGGTTGTAAACATTGCCCGGATGTACGACTTGCCCGGTCCTGAAATAAGGATATTGTTCCTGTTTAGAGCGTAAGATATTCCCTCAACGCTGTTTCGAATGGAAATGTTGAACCGTTCTTTGCCATGGCTGCTTGTAACAGCAAAATAAACATCAGTTCTTCCTCCGCGCTTCAGCGTAAGGTATCCCCTGTTATAGAGCATGCGCACGAGAACAGTCTTGGCCTCGACCACACGTCGTGAAAGCCTCTGCAATAAAAAAATTATACAAGGGATATCACTTTGTAAATTTGACATGTTTTCATACATGGAGTTTATCGAACTTATCATCTTTCGTTTTAATAACAACAGCTCGTAATAATGTTTATGATAATGTTACTATACAAAATTTGTGTATAAAGTTTTCTAGTAAAGCTAAAAAGATACACTCGAAAGGTTTACTTCACTTGTTTGAATTTTCATCGTAAAGATCTGCTCCTCGGAGTTAAAGTTGGACCCAGTTTAGAAGATAAAAGCAGATAACGAAAAGCAACCACTGGCTTGATGCGCCCCATCACTTTACTTAACTTATACATTAAATCGCTTTTAAAAGGGCATCATTTTTGTAGATAGCCGAGATTTAGTGAATGAACAATTAGAGAAGACATAGTATAAATGTCAGAAGTTGGCGTAAAGTTGTTGCAACGAAAGACTAAAGCACGCAGCCAAAGTGTTAAAAAATTTCATTCGTCGAATATTTTAGTTTTCAATGTTTATCTGGTGTAACTCATTCACCGACTCACTTGGGAGTCATGTAGGCGGTTTAACATTTTATTATTATTATTATTATTATTAGTAGTAGTAGTAGTAGTAGTATTATATTAACTGAGCTTGACGAAAAGAAAACACATACTAGTCTTCCCGATTCCACAGGGCTCAATCCTCATTCTATCTTCCATTGCACAATTTTTGTCTGGCTGGCTGGCTTGCTGGAGAATAACGCCTCAATTCCATGATATTATGACCGTGGTGCGTATGTGTGGTGACATGGTGACTAGTGAGGACCACGCATGCGCAAACAAATGCTTGCAATTTCAAGGAAGCCAGATATATATGAAAACATATTATGAAGAAAGAAATCCTGTAACTTTGGGGAAATTCTTTTGTGAATTCATTGAGAAAAGAACGATTGATGAGAAAAAAACTTGACAATCGAAGTACACATTGTAAGCTGTATGAAAGGTGCACGAACAGCCAGTTGATAGTTTGTGAGTAGATTTTCGTTAACACAATGAATCCAATGGCGATGAGAGTTCTACAGGGACGCAGCACCATTTAAATGAAGCATCACGAAAACACCTCACTATCTGTAATTACTCTTAGTTTCTTAATATTGTTAATGATAACAGTATTAATAAAAAAACATTATTATTACTGTATTAGATACTTAAAGATCATTATGCTTATTTTTATAGTACACTTTGTGCTACCTGAAATGAAGTACCAGTATTTGTTTTGCCTGAGAGTCTAAACTTGAATGGCTCCGGTGGTGGAACAAAAGAGCCCGATAGACCGACAAGGGGAACCTGTGCTGTCTTCTTCCCTGTCTCGGGTACAATTTCTAGTTTGAGTGAGCCCTTGCGAATCATCGTACCGCTTGGAATAAGAAGATGTACTGTTGACTTTGTCCCTGCAAAAACATTTTTAGTGAAAATATCAAGTTGGTACACTTAACTTTTATATTTAGGATTTCGTTTACTTCCCTGGTGCTTAGTTGGGGTGGGGGGGGGAATCAACCCATGAAGTAAAATTACAACAGGAAGTAAGCAAATAACATCACAGTATCGTATTTACAACCAGATGAAAACCATTTTGTTGTATTTATTTTAATCAAAACAAATTAGGTACCTCCTTTCAAAACTGCGAGGTCTTTAATAAGTAGAAATTTCCGGACAGGCTATAGGCCCGACCATTCTCTCATAAGATGACATAACGTAAAGTTCTTTACCAATATAAGTTTAAATCTGTCACTCTTCCACTATAAACTAGTTAATCCAAAACATTCCTTCAACTTATTCAATAGAGCTATTACTAACAATACATTTGTTTGAGAATATCTAAAGTGTGATCATTGACTAACGTGTCTCCTGTGCATCAGGTTGGTGCCGTTCCAACTTGGCTAACTAGGCGACCGCGTAAAACATATACCAGGAAGAGACAAGAAAACTTTCTCTATCCAGTGTATGGTTCTTACCCCGCCTACCACATCCCAAGTATCCTTTAATTCACACAGCATCTGTATTAGTTATCCCTTTTGAACACACGTACAACATGCTCGGTTAAAATTCATGTACATTCATGTATAAATTTGGTCAATGAATCGCTCCGCACTCGCACCTGAGAGAGGCAGCACAACTGGAACTTCTTTACTTCCTTGCTTACTGGTAAAATAGTAATCGAAGTCCATGTTCTGGTAACTACTGGCTTTGATGGTATAAGTGTGATCTCCAACGCTTTCTGGTACCTCTAGATTCCAGGTTCCAGAGTCTGGAATTTCCACGATGTACACGACACCATAGACCAGGGGTGTGGTCTGAGGACGGACGTGGCCGTAAGGATCCTGGCGATCACAACACACAAGTTAGTTTTCTTGGTTAAATTAGAATACAAAATACAAATCTAATCCCTGAAACTCTTTCTTGCAAGACTTCTCGGTTAGCCAATGTAAACTCAAGCTCCTTCTAACATCTTTTTAATATTTTAATTTTATAAAGGAAGTCCATTTATGTAGTTAATCACTTTCCAGTCTGATGCTTTTGAAACTTACAAGCTCATTTAGGAAAACAACGCAGCTCTCCGTGCTAAAAAAGCAACTGATTATTTGTCATCTACTAACTGAAATCTTAGCGAAAAACTAACATTGCAATCTTTGTGGGTGGGAAGGAATGGCACAGTGGCTGAGCGGTTTGTGTGTTCGACTTGTAATCCTAGGGTCACGTGTTCGAGCCCTGGTCAGACCACTGTGTTGTGTCCTTGAGCAAGACACTTTACCTGACTTTGTTCCAGTCGACTCAGCTGTATAAATGAGTACCAGTTCTGCTGGGAGCTAACCTGCGGTAGATTAGTGTCCTGTCCAGACGGTAGTCGGCATCGTATTCGCTTAACACTACAGAATCCGGCCAGCGCCGGCCCTATGAGCCACTTAGGCTCGAGAAAGGATTTAGCTAGGTTCAATGGTAAATCACCTTTAGTTTGATTGGTATAATGTTTCCGCTTTCAGCCGTCACTGTTAGCACCAGTCTCTCTATTGTGTCGTCAACTGAAAAGCTGTAGGTATTGTCGGCTGTCCTCCTGCGCCTGCGCCTTACAACTGATCCTCCAGAAGCAACTTGGACGGTGCCGTCTAGATCGGAAGACACCAGTCCTGCAACCTGTTGGACGTAAACTTAACACGGTTACAAACGCTTTATTGCCTTTGACCACATCATAAGTAAAAATGTTAGTAACCGAAACTACAAAGGAGTGTAATGAAAATACAGCCTACTATAATGGAAATACTAATAAGCTCATTTAGCAAAAGTTTTTAACATAACGGATGGATGGGGGGAGGGATGAAAGGACAGATGCTCGGTCGGTTTGTTGGACGGATGGGCGGAAAGATGGATAGGTGGATCGATGGATAGAGGTATGGATGGTCGGCTGGATGAATAGGAGGATTTATCGATAGATGGATGGACAGATAGACAGATGAAGGGTTAAATGGATAGAACGTTTAAACAGTTACCTTGTCGATTTCCGAATTTTCAAAGAATAGTAGTTCTTGTCCGTCTGACTCATATACAAGCCTTTTAAAATGTTCTGAATCCTGCGCCGCATTACAGTGGCCAAATTTTGGGCCATAAAACATGTTCACAGTTGTCATATAATCAAGCGTCAGACCAATCGCATTATCAACGTCGTATCCTCTGTCAGCGTAAGCATCCTTTGGTTCGGCGTCGGTAAAGACATACATTGGAGAATCCGGTTTGGGATTTCCTATTGTTATTGCGTCGACGATACCATGGAAGGCTAATTCGGGGCAATCACCACCACCAGAAGCCTTTAATGCGTTAATTGCGTCAACGAATTGAGAACGATGAGACTCGTCGTATTTGGTTACATTACCCCATCCTGAACGGGAAACAAAATTAACCGAGACGTCAGTTAAAACGCCCGACTTACAGAACAAAGACACAATAATCAGAGATGCCAATAAGGACGACCGACTCATTGGATGGCAATGCATCCAGCAGTCAGTTCGTGTTGTCCTTCAGTGACATATATAAATGCAATATATAGCTTCAAACGAGGCCTTACCACTGAATATGGGACCCTGTTACCATTTCGTAGGTGGGTTCTAATCTAACCTAGGTCAGAAAATTTCTTCTTTTTACTTTGTGTGGTTTAACGGGGTCCTCGTTGATGTTGTAGATTGACGAAACTCGGAATGTTTCCCATTCCCAATGGCAAGGTTTCACTTGAATTTACATGTTACAATCAATAGACATGTTAATGAAGATGCTAAACAGATGAAAATACAGTCAACTAAGATATTAGTTAAAACGTCACTTTTCGAGTAAACATAACAATAGTTGTTGAAAACGCTAAACAATGACGCTAAACTATAAGCTAGCTTAATTCTTTCACGAGCTTAATTGGCTCTTAGGGCCGGCTCTTATCTTCGGTTTCCGTAGTGTTAAGCGGATGAGAGTCCTGGCTCCTCCTGGACAGGACACTAATCCATCGCAGGTTAGCCCCCAGCAGAACGGGTACTCATTTATACAGCTGAGTCAACTGGAACAAAGTCAGGTAAAGTGTCTTGTTCAAGGACATAACACAGTGGTCTGACTGGGGCTCAAACTCGCAACCCTAGGATTACGAGTCGGCCACGCTAACCGCTCGGCCACTGCTAAACTATACAGATGTGAAAATTTGTAAGTGTTTTGGTGGTCGATATGACGGTCACCACTTACGTCGTGTACATCGTGTCTGTTCAGTGAGCGTTACTTACCTGGATCTTTAAAAGGTGAAAGTATATAATCAATTTTTCCTTTTCTTGGTATTTTGGCCACTGCATTGACGATGTTTTTGGCAGCAGTGATCGCCCTTCCCATGCTGCCACTGGTATCAATAACAAACATTAAAGAAGCGTCGTTCTCGACCGCCATCACTTCGTTGTATTTATCTCTACCAATCACCGACTGTGTAAAGTAATTTGTTGCTATCAAATCTATTGATATTATTCAGTCACCCTAACAAATATAAATAAGCCTAAACAATTTGGAAAACTCCTTAATTAGCTTCAAAAATACCAACTTTTAAAACAACTCTTGCAAAGGTCAGTCTCATGTAGTTTTGCTTCAGCAACAATTAAAAGCTAA
Organism: Hydrozoanthus sils; assembly: GCA_027575215.2. Taxonomy (NCBI): domain Eukaryota; kingdom Metazoa; phylum Cnidaria; class Anthozoa; order Zoantharia; family Hydrozoanthidae; genus Hydrozoanthus; species Hydrozoanthus sils. The sequence continues at coordinate 11,592 of JAOBRD020850291.1, forward strand.
TTTCTTAACTCCTTAAATCTTTAAGATTTAAAGAGATAAGAAATTAAGTGAAGCAAATTTTTTTCTTTTAGAAACCCTACTTTCCCTTGAGGTGTTTGTGTGGAAAATCGATTGTGTAAATATTTCTTCATATTTATATGTATTTGATATCCTTATCTCTCTAATTTATCTGTAAAACCATCACCCATCACATCTCACTACTATCACACGGGCCAGTACAGATCAAAGGGCGGTGCTTATGTCCCAAGATTCTGCAGTGTAGTGTTAGATAAAGAAAGCCTTTTGTTCCTTTGCGAGGTTGGTCTAAGTTGTAGTTGACGCCAAATAAATTCAAACAAGTCAGGTAAACGACCTTGCTGAAGTACACATGACAGATGGTCTAGCCATAATTTAAGGCTGGTTATTAGTTAGCCTAGCAACCCGATCGCTGCCCTATTGATCTCGTTGTGCTCATCTCATGTACCATTGAAGGGTCATGAGTTGCTTTTAAGCTAAGACACAAAGTCGAAATTTGTCAACGTTACTTTAGTGCAGGGGTCATCATTTTCACCCCAGCCACTACAAATCCGGTGGAGAGAGGCCTGGCGGTTTTAATCCCTTTTAGCCTCTTGGGTTTGTCTCAATCCAAGAAACAAACTTTTAGTTCCTCGGTGACAAAATGTCATCAAGCTACTGGAAACTTGTCATTATCATCATCATCATCGCCATCATCATCATCATCACCATCACCATCACCATCACCATCATCATCATCACCATCATCATCATCATCACCATCAGCATCATCACCATCAGCATCATCACCGTCATCATCATCACCGTCATCATCATCATCACCATCATCATCACCATCATCATCATCACCATCACCATCACCATCACCATCATCATCATCATCATTACCATCACCATCATCATTATCATCATCATCATCATCACCAGTACCATAATTACCGTCATCATCATCATCATCATCATCATCATCACCAGTACCATCATCACAATCATCACCATCATCATCATCACCAGTACCATCATTACCGTCATCATCATCATCATCATCATCATCATCATCATCATCACCATCATCATCATCACCATCAGCATCATCACCATCATCATCATCACCATCACCATCACTATCATCATCATCATCACCATCAGCATCATCACCATCATCATCATCACCATCACCATCACCATACCATCACCATCATCATCATCATCATCATCATCACCATCATCATCATCATCATCACCATCATCATCATCATCACCATCAGCATCATCACCATCATCATCATCACCATCACCATCATCATCATCACCGTCATCATCATCATCACCATCACCATCACCATCACCATCACCATCACCATCATCATCATCACCATCACCACCATCATCATCATCATCACCATCACCATCACCATCACCATCACCATCACCATCATCATCATCACCATCACCACCATCATC
>JAOBRD020850393.1:0-13070 GCA_027575215.2 Hydrozoanthus sils
GGTGGTGGGTGGCGGCATATAATACCCCACCCCCCTAAATTGGGTTCCTAGGAAGTACCATTGTTTTGACCTTTTCCTTAAGGAAATGCTTACGGTTCTTAAAAAATACTGTTTTAGATCCCCCCCCCCCCTCCCTCCCCCCAAATAAGTGTCATTTCCAAAATTACAGTTACAGGCTCACAGTTCAAATTAGTCTCTGTAAGGTTGGCAACAATAACGTAGGATAAGAATTTAACCCCGAATCAGTGGTTACCAGAAAAACTGGGACCTGGGCTGGGTTGTTTACTGTTTTAAGGCGGGAGTACACCTAAACTTTTTTTGGATATTGGGGAAGTTGAAAAAGATGTTTGAATAAGAATAATATTGAGTAAAATCAACAAACCGTTCCCTCCTGGCAAGGGACTAATACAGCTTTGGTTCGAGAACGGTTTGGCGAATTTACATCAAATATTAACTTCAAAATTAATTTTTAAACTTCCCAAAAATTCACCAAACTCAAATTCAAATTCGCTTTTCAAGAAAAAAAAATACAACTCAAAATTCACCCAAAACATTTTTAAAAATATTCAAGCTGACTCTGCATCATACCATCTGTGTTTTAAGTAGAGCGATATATTGTAGATTCAAACCATGGACGGAAATAAAGATAGAAACATTAGGAAAAGTGGCCACAAAGCGCGAATTAGCTGTACTCCTGCCTTAATATAAGCCAAAATTCAAGCAATAATTTCTTCCCTTTTATAAAGGAAAGACTCGCGGTTCTTATACAATACTGTTTAGAATTTCCGAGGAAAAAATTGTCATTTCCAAAGTTACAGGTCGAAACAGTGATTATACGGTTGGAAACAAAAACGTACGTAGGTTAAAAATGTAATCCTCCTGGGTTAATTACTGCTAATCGGTATTTGAACAACTGGGCCCTCAGTGAACGTTTTGCTAATACTTTTATGTATGAAGCCATGCAGATCCCGGAGAGAGGGGGGGGGGGTACTCCCTATATTGTTGTGGTAGGTGTGACCATCGTGTTTTTAGGGGTTAAAATTGTCAGTCGGGTATTTTAGGGAATGTTAAGAGAAATCCTGTGTTAAACCAAGAGCCTGGTATATTTTAGGGTTGAAAAACACAAAGCTGTTGGACAGCTTGCAGTCCCGTGTTTTAGCAGACGTGAGTACTAAACAAGAACATATCACGCACGGCGCAACAACATGTCCTGACTTAATGCCGACTCGCTAGCCCAGAGAAGTTTACGCCTTTTAAAACTGGTGATTTTTAGGGTAATTTTAAACCGAGAGGTAATTTTTAGGGCGGAAAATTTTTTTATCACTTGGTATGTTTTTAGGGTATTTGGGGCACTCTTCCGACGGTCATACCTCCCCCCCCCGTCCCCCGGAACCAGATATCCGTCTCACTCTATCCGATGTCTGTCGTCATTTCTCTCCTACCAATGAGAACCCTATAAATCGTATTCAAAATGTATCGTTTTTAAAAAAGAAAATTGTAAACTTTGCATAAAAACGTTTTTACATTTGTATCAAAACCGCTGTTACATTTAACATGTTGCACGTTGCATGTGGAAGGCTGATGCGACACTCGGGGGGTGGGGGGTACTCCGGGGTTAAAAGGGTAGTTGCCTAGAGATGACCGTCGCAAATGTCCCCCAAATACCCTTAAAAAAATAACAAGGCATAAAAATCTTCCACCCTAAAATATACCTCTCGACGGCCCCTCGTCTCTAATAAGCCCCCCGTCTAGAGCTTCAATTGAACGTGATATCCGGCGCGCGAGTAATAAAAAGACTAATAGGACGTTCACCAAAGCTATTTTGTCTTAACTTCTTGTTCAGTCCTCACGTTTGCTAAAACACGGGACTGCAAGCAGTCTAATAGTTTTGCGTTATTCAACCCTAAAATATACCAGACTCTTGGTTTAACTGGACTGACAATTACGGCGGTCTAAAACTCCACTTTACACTTTGCTTACTGTAGGTATAACGAATTTTGCACCATTTTTGCTACAATTTGCAATTCGGTTCTAATAGCCGTCCGTTAGGTGGCAGGTCTAGCATTGAAACGAAAATACAAGAAAACAAAATTACAGAAACTCCAGGAATTATCTTAGTTTCCAAACAAACCCAAAAACTGGCAGCAGCTAATTAGAAATGATGAGTCTCAAAGTCCCAGTTTTCGGCTGTCACATGACCGTCACGAGATTCGAACATAAACAACATTTCCTTTCCCGCCAGTTTTTGGCATTGTCGGTCAGGGTAACGCACATGCAAAACACAACAACACTAAGACATGATTGGCTAATAAACAATGGATCCTCCTTTTGACGTCAAAGTTACGAACAAACCAATCACAACGCTAACCAAACAATTGAAATCGTGACTCAGCAGAGGTAGATGTCAATCAAAACTGCACGGAAGATTACATCAGCAATGTTTTGGTTCTAGAATATCTACGGGAACGAGATGCTAGCACGTACAATAAAAGCAAAGGAAGTTTAAGAAAGAAATCGGGTTTATTTTCAACAAAACAGCCATTAATGGCATCTTCGCCCGCTTCAATTCAACTGGGGGTTTCGTACGAAGAAGAAATTCTGCGGGAGTTAAGTAAAAGTCTTGAAAGTAGCGCACGACCAACGTGGAGTGGTGTTCGTCGAGTAAAGCACGACAGTATTTCTTCAGTGGACAGTAATTCTTCGAACGATTCACCCATCGATTCGCCACCAACAAAATCGTCAAGCATGCATTCGAATAAGAAATCAAATGGGAAAAAGCGTGGACGAAAGCCGTCCAAAATTGACCTAGAGGCAAAACTTGAGCGAAGTAGACAATCTGCTAGAGAATGTAGAGCGAGAAAGAAACTTCGCTATAAAGCTCTAGAGGAAACTGTTTCCTCAAAGGAACAAGAAGTTCATCATTTGAGAGAGAAATTAGATACGGTGAGTGATGCCGTCGAGTTTTGCGAGTCCTTTATGATTAAAGTTTTACCGCACGTTCTCATGTATAAAGTGCACAAAATTAAAAACAACAGACAATCGTTATTATGCAACCAACTTCACAAACAAGCTTTGTCTGCGTCCTTAGTATCTTTCACACACGCTTTCAAGAACAGTTCTCCGTTAAGATATTTCTTTCCTTTGGTAAATCAGTGTACTTCAAACACTGCTACAGTCCTAGGTACAGATCATTGCTTAATTTTGTAAATTGGAGATTGTGCAGCAATTGATAGCAGCGTACGTACACAGGCCTTGCCCACAGATTTTCTGTTTCTGAAATTTCCTTGTTAACTTGTGGTTAGGAATGGGAGAATACCAGTCTGGTACTTTGGGAATATTATACTTCCGGGATTTTTGTCTTTCGCTATCGTGCACTTCGCAATGCAAGGTCAAGTTCAGTAATTATTGTTGTCAGATTTAGTTTTATTGTAATTTTTAATCAGATTTTTACATTTTAGCATTCTTGCATGTATTTTTGTTCATCAGAATTTGCTAGAAGCAGACATTGCGGTCGTCTTGTTCGTCTCGTCAAGTGCTCCTACTTTTGTCAAATTTTAGAGTAAATTTGTTTAATAGAATCGTGTTTCACTTTATCAATATTTAAAACTCTTTAAGACCGTCGAACCAGTTCGTCAACATCTAACTTCACCTGCATTCAACATAAAATCACTTTGTAATTAACCAAATAAGGTAATTTCGTTCAAAATAAAATCTAAAATTTGCTTATCATCTAAGAGCTTTAGAAAAACTAAATCCTTTCTTGAGCCAAAGTGGCCCATTAGATCGGCACAATACTCCAGTTTCCGTATATTGGGCATTTTCACACTCGTGGGCAGTGCGTATATCCCACTGTTTTGGCAGGCTATACATATATAGGTCTTACATACGTCACTGAATTCTGTTGCCCAGGCAAAACAATGGGAAAATAAATACTGAAAATCATTATGAATCACTGTACAAAGGCAAAAACAATTTTATATCTCGGAAACCATAACATTTGTAAGACCTGTGGCCTGCCAAAACAGTGGGATATATGCACTGTGCACAAGTGTGAAAATGCCTTATAGTGTTAGGTAGAAGAGTCTTTGACTCCCCCTGGATAGGACACTTAAATTCATTGCAGGTTAGCCCCTAGCAGGAGTTGGTACTCATTTATACAAATGAGTCGACTGGAATAAATGGGGTAAAGCATTTAGCTACAACATCTAGCAAAAGTTAAACCTTTAGTTTGTCTCTAGTAAGGATGTTAAATTGTTGGCCCTTTGGGACTTAGTTGAGATGTTAAAACTGCTGGGTTCTCCAACTATTCCAAGTTAATGAAGCATTAAACATGACTAACCCATTATTTCTATGTTTACCTGATTTAGTTCCAGAGATGGTGTCAGGCAATTGACAGAGGTATCTACCCATCAGACTTGGATGCCTTTTTGAAGGCAGACGAGCAGGAGTAAGGAATGGATCACTGTGTCTCCTTTCCCTCCAATGATAGCCATATTGACTGGCTCCCAGTAGATCAACTTCAACCATTCAGTCACTACCAGTCAAGCCAGTGTGACATGATACAAGCTCTACCAACTGCCAACCAAGATCGTTATCTAGTGCCTGCCACCTCTACCTAACGAGCTGGGGTTTATAATCGACAAAGTCAAACAAAAATGCTTCCAATCCACCCCAAGATTCCCAAAGAAGGAAAAATTATTACTGTCCATGCAGATGGTCATCAGTGTAGTTTGTTATAGGTCAACATGGGATGTTAGATCAACCTACTTCAAACACTTTGTAGTGTCGTGCCAATAATTTTTTAGTCTTTTAGCCCCAGTGAGTTAATTAACATCTGCAGTTACATACAATTATGTCAACTAAACAATTATCTCAACTAATTATAAAGACAATTGAGGTTATAACTAATTACCAAATGAATACATTATTTGTTGCAGTTGGGGCTCAAGGTTAATTGTACTAGTGCCATTAGTGTTCTAGCTGGCCAAATGAAACAAGACAGCCCAATTTACATATATCATTAATATTCATGAGTTCATCAGTATAAGCAAGATGGCCTTCTGCAATCAATCTGCTATAGCTGATTGGGTAGATAAACTGCTATTGGACTGTCTAATTTGGCTCAGAACTACAAGTACATTGTTTTCAACTGACTGATCAAGCTCCAAACTCTGAAAAATATGGATTGAAACACCAAAATTCTTATTTAATTTCTTACAATTTTTCTTATGATAGTAAACTGAGGCTCTAAATAAAAACCATAGGGTGCCAAGAAAAATGCGGGACACCAAAAAAAAGCAACAGGGTACTACACTCTTTTGTTTTGGTCTAGCTAGAACACTGGTACCATACCATCACTTTGTTGTGCAAGTAAGAATTAAAGTAGCTTCCCCAATCCAAACCAACATCCCATTGGTGTGGAAATATGGTCAAGTGATACCATGGTTACATATGTTACAAATTAAATCAACAGAAACTCAGAATTAACCTCAACTTTGGTTATCTTAAGAACCAATGAAACTTCTGTCTAGGTGAAGTCTTTCACTCCATGGCCAAGACTGAGGACAATTATTCTTACCAAGAGACTGTCCAGATAAGATTTTGTTTTACCACCAGCTGGTTTAATTAGTTTTACCTTTTTCCTACATCCATAATTTGAAAACTTTAGCTCATAAGAAATCAATACAGATTTTCTGCCATTTTGGTTGTTGATCATGACCATCAAACTTGTTTAATTGTCATATATCTAAAGTAGTTACAATCATCAGCAATAAGATTATCTCGTCATAAAATGGTATGGGCCGAGATAGATATGTTAAAATAATCATCTATATCTCACTGTGCCATTTTCTCTAGGTTTTATAAAAGAAACAACTAGAAGAAAGAAATCACACTTAATTTTGAACAATCTTAGTTACTAATTTATTTATGGTAATTTCAATTTTTGTCTGTTTTTTGATGTGTTTCAAAATAAATTCTGTTGAGATTTAATTATATTTTTGTTTGAGGTTTAGTTTCAGGATTTACTTAATATCTTTCATGACCAGATTTGATAATTTCTGCTTAATTTAAATATTAATTTTTGTTACACCCTCAAGTTTTGTTTTTCAGTTTAGTCTTGGTTTTTCATGCATGGTTTAATTTTATCTTTCTAAAATTTTTCTTGTTTGACATAGCAAGATAAAGATTTATAGTTTTATGGTTGTCTGTTTGAAAACACATACCTTGGTAACATATTTTTTAATAAATATACTTTAGTGGTTTGAGAACAATTAACTAGGCTTTGGTAGAATTGTAAATTTAGCAAGACCAATATAGTGATCACTTATGCCTGATGAATACAAATTAATGAATCCTTGTTTGCAATATTAGAATGTTCTTGATTCATTTTTTTAAATCAAGTTCATTGATTTTTTTTTAAAATATGTAATAAGATTGTACTAGCTGTATAATATATATTGTGCTAAGTAGGCGAGTATCTGCTGACATCATTGTTTAAATTCTATTGCTTCATTAGCATACAACTTAAGTCAGAGAAAGAGAAGAGATAAACAACAACTGACATTGAAACTTGAAATTGATTATCAAAATTAGCAAGTGGTCGAACTTTTGGTTCTATAAGTATAGTTTCGAAGTTCTAAAAATCACTACTCAAAAACAGCTGGAAGCAGAATGATAATGAGCCATACATTCTTTGTAAAATTTCCAACTTTTAAAACCACATCAAGTAAAGATTACTGCTAACTCCTACCTTCTGAGGAAGTTTGTTCTGCAGAAACATTTCATTATTCATTTGGAGAGAAGAGTGCTATGCTAATGAGGCAAAAAATGTAAAGAAAAACTTGCCTTATAGGGCTAGTTCTGTGTGGTTATGACAGAAGAACTGCAGCCCTATTTCATGTTGTTAAAATTGTGGCACAAAGAGTTCTACAAGTTTGCATTTAACTTCATTTGAAAAGCAGAAAACCACCAAAGTTTCCAAAAAGTTTAAGTTGCTTCATTTAATATAATTATTTTGTTTTATCCAACTAGAATCTAACAATTAATGAAACTGCAAAGAAAAATTAAAATACTGAAACGGATAAGTAAACAAGTATTTTAAAAGGATTTTTTTCTTAAACTTTTGCAGAATTTATGCAGGGATTTGCAAAAATAATAATCAGTTAATTAATTAATTTGTGTAGTACTTAAATTCAAGACTGCCTAACCCTTGACAAATTGGAAATTCTCAGTTTCCAACAGAGTTTATTATTCCTTAAGAAGTTTAAAATGTTTTACAACTACTGATCTATAACTTGGAATGTTTTCTAGTCCTTTTAATGCACAATGCTGTAACTTTGTTGTTTCGATTATTTAAAGAATAAAGTGCCCTCAAAACAAGAGTTGCTGGTCAAGTTGAGGATTACAGTTGTTTGGAAAAGTTTATTAACAATTCTTTTTATCACAATTCTAGTTTAAATTTTAATTCATGCAGGAAAGGCATTAAGCAAACAATATGACAGTATTTCAGGCCACTTGCCCACCATATTGTATGCTGCAAAACTGTCCCTTCTATCAAAACTCTAAGTGTGTTCATCAAATGGGAGACTAGTGGGAAGAGGAATTGGATGTGCAGATGGAAGCAAAAATGAATGGGGTGCTCTTGTCTGTGCGTCCATTTCCTCTTCCCAGTCTCCCATTTGATGAATGCACTTGGATTTTTGATCTCCTGGCAAAAAGATGGGACTGTTTTGCAGTCAACCAGATTGCTGCTATTGACAATTGACAAGCAGAAAGAAATGGTGGTTTTAATCACAATTGATTATTTGAAGAAGACTATGCTCTCTTAAAGCTAGGCTGGATAATGTTTCGATGAAAAGTGATTAGTGTAAAAATGGCCACAAACTGCTACAATCAATAACTGAAGATTTTCATCTAGTTGATCTGCTCTCTATTGTATGGGTTACTAAATTATAAACAAGCCAGTTTTTTCTCATAAAAGTTTACAATTAAAAAACATCTCTTTTTCAGGATAAAATTCATAAAACTTGGTGAAGGAAGAGACTATTGCAATCTACACCATGAGCTGTACACCTCGCTCCTTCCTCAATGCCCTTATGCTTCACAATTTGGGCCATAAGAATGGGAAAAGGGTTGATAACTGGTGGTTTTTAGATGGCCAATATTTTCAAACACTGATTGGTTGATTTAAGTTCTGTTAGTTAACATATTATAAGAGACTAGTAGCAACTTGTAACTAGCTAAATTTTTCAAAGTTAGTAGCTTGCATCAGGCATGGGGTTGGACCAGAGTATTTGTTTATTGTTTTTGCTAATACTTTTCCTCTATATTAGTTAAAGTGCCTATTAGCTTTCATTTTCTGTTTTCTTATCTAAAAGTATGTATCTTAAAAAAACATTTTGCAAAAATATTTTTGATTTGAACAAAATGCGAATATTTTACCAGTCTTTAAAAACAACGAAAATTGCTGCCATTTTGGTACACCAAATGCTGAGTCAAGGTGACGTAGATTAAGGATGTGATGTCAACATGACATAGATTAAGGAACACTGCTCCTCGTACAGAAACAACAATGGGGTGTAAAAGTGCCAGAAAGATTTATTACCTTGGTTTTCGCTGTTTCTTTAAAACTTTCTTCCTCTGACATAATTAGTTTCATTTTGATGCAATGGTGATGCAAATTCCTTAATCTAAGTCACAGTGAGCCTGTCATCCTTATGAGCAGTGACAAAGTTGATCAAAGAAATGTAGAGTTAAAAGTTTCGTAAAAAAAATCACAATTTTTTCAAATCAAAAATTTTTTTCAGAAATGTTCATTTTAAGAAAAGTACTTTTAGATAAGAAAACAAAAAAAACAAAAGGTTATGGGCACTTTAATGATAGAATAAAAGGAAAGCTTTTTTAATAATTTATGGTACAGTTATTTTTAAGTTCATCATAAAGATATCGTGAAGTTTTATCTCAAAATAGCAACCTTGGCCTTTCTGAAAAGCTATTTGACCCCTATGAACTTGAATTTCAGATGCCAAATAATCGGGGAAGGTGAGAAAGTTAAAAATTAATTAAACAGAACATCCAAATAAATGGGGAATGATATGGTAGTTGATAAAAAGTACAAGATTTGAGAGCAGATCAATTGGGCAAATGGAGAGATTACATGATTCTTTTACAACACAACAACTGAGACCAGCAAAATTCTTAACCCTGATTCTTGTTGCCTGTGCTATAAACCAAACAAAAACAGGGAATGACAAATACTGAACATAACACTGATCAGTAAAGTTATATCTAAAATTTTGACCACTTGATGATTGTACCAGAACTTGAAAACAAACAGGGGTCCTAATAAGCCCCTAGGGATAAAAAATAGTACTTAAGTGTCCCAGGACACCACAGGTATCCCAAGCTACAGTTGTGAATAAATCAAAATACAATACACTGTCTGATGTTGTCTCATGTTTCAGTGTAACTACAGTAGACATATGACCTTGCAATTCTGGTTCAATTTCAAGCAGAAATAAAATTTTAAGGGTAATGAAAGTATTCTTACCTTTTCTTATACTTTTTCTTAAGTCCCATGAGAAATTTCAGGCCTTTTCCTCTATTTATTTAACTTACTCAAAAAATAGAGAAAATGGCCTGAAATTTCACATGGGACTTAAAGTGTATATATCACTATCATTGAACTTGGTCTGTTAGAATGAGATTTTGAAAAAGAAGAAAATATTGCTTATTTCATTAAAATAACTCTTTTGGTTGCTGACAGAGGTATTAAGGTTTTTCAAATATGCAAATTACAAATGTTGTGATGTCAAAGTCGGAAATCCAAAGGGATAAATTACAAAACAGTCATGATCAATATTTCTTGAAATACCAGATCATTTATCCTGAAACTCTGCACTTTAAACCAAACATGTGCTATAGAGATAACAGCAGTTTTTTAATTTTTCCCTTTGCATTCCCGGCTTTGATGTCACATCATTGGTAATTTGCATATTTGAAAAACCTTAATACCTCAGCAACCAAAGGAGTTAGTCTAATGAAATAAGCAATATTTTTCTTCTTTTTCAAAATACCTTTCTAACAAAGCAAGTTCCATGATAGTGATATATACAGTTTAAGAAAAAGTATAAGAAAAGGTAAGAATACTTTCATTACTCTTAAAATTTTATTTCCACTCGAAATTAAACCAGAATCACATGGTCATATGTCTACTGTAGTTACACTGAAACATGAGACAACATCAGACAGTGTATTGTATTTTGTTTTATTCACAACTGTAGCTTGGGGTACCTGTGAGGACACTTAGCAAAATTGAAAATTAGTACTTAAGTGCCCAAGGGCAAATTTGGCACCTGAGAGTACATAATAAATAGTTATATTAACTTTTTTGCTGGCTCCACCTTCTAAGTTATAGCTCCTTGTTTTTTACTCATGGCCCTTGCATAAGAATGGAATAACTTGCCTACAAAATATTCTTAACAGACCTTTCACTTACTTAGTAGCATTGCTACCAAAGACTTACGAATAACCTACAGTTGAATCACAATAACTTAAAAGGAGGCAGTGTGGCTCAGTTGTTAGGATGCCAAGTTTGTATGTGATTGTCCCGTGTTCAAACCCAACTCTGGCTACTGACAGGATTTTGCTTTGGTGGATCAAGTCAAATCCACTATACTTGTAAACAACCGACTGGTCTGCCTCCAACTTCATGACAATGAAAAAGACACTAAGGGGAGTTGTTAAATTCATCAATTCAATCACCCTGAGTCAGGGTTACTTTATCTTCTCATTTGAACTATTTTACTTGATGTAAAATTTCCCAAAGTGACAACTCAATTTCGCATAGCTTGAGCTTTTTTCACTTCACCTTGAATGATCAAAATTATCAACTGGATCTATAAAACTATCAATACTGTGATCTTTACTTTTTATAATAATGTTTCTGCCTGAGGTTCGTGTAAAAAAAGTTTCACTTAATGAAGAGACATTTGAGAAGACTTAACATTGTTTCTATCAAATTTTTCAGCTGCACTCAAGCGAAATATTTGATAAAAATGATGTCAAGTCTTCTCATATGTTTCTTCATAATCAATGCCCAAGTCAACATTTTCAGTTTCACTTTGGCTGTAACAGATGACACAGGTCATAACCCAGTTTAGTAGGGGGCAACTCTGTGACCCCTTTTGGGCTGGCCACGCCACACCCTTTGAGTACCTCTGTGTGCCAGACCAGCTATTGGTTGTGAATTTTCTTCTGCAGAGCTACCTTCATATAACCCTCTTTTAACAAAGGAAACGGAAAGAGGAATAACACCCGATGATGATCTTCCTTTCCCATTGAATGTTCCACCACGAGACACTTCAAGAAAAGAAAGTCACCATTTAAGTAACCAAGTAAGGAAAAGATGGTAAGACTCCCTATTTGGGATTCTAATTAAAACTTAACCAAGTGAGTACATTAACAGTGTTAAACATGGAACTAATATTTCAGTTTGACAAAGGATAATACATTCCAGTTGCACTGTGTTCCTAGTGTTTCTTAGCTGATGCTATATTGTTTTATGGCCTTGTATTGTCTTCACTTAGCCTCACTTGCATGTCCTAATATAAATTTAAATCTGGTTCTTAGGAAAGTAAATGGCTTATACAAGAGATCTATCGAACATGTTGTTGTATTTTTTGTGCACTCTTCAATTATGATGATCATTGATGACAAAAATGTATATGTAAACTGCAAATAATTGAAGAAATTAAAAAGTTCTTTCAAGGTAAAAAAACCCTAATTTCTTCACACTTTAAACTTCTTTTTGCAATGCTCTATCTCAGCAGAATGCCATCTCCATAATGTAAAATTAGTCAAACCACCTTTAACTATTCTTGGACTATAACTACTACTAACTTTATCATTGTATCTCAAATGTTATACTCAATCTGCCGACATAGCATCCTTTAAGACTCATCAGTGCAGCTCAGAGAGGCTTGAAAACTGTTCAAAGCATGCTATTTGCTCAATGAGCAGTTAACAATTCTATCACTGATTAACAGTGGCATATACTATAACCGAATAAAAATAAAAACACCAAGTCTGAACAGCAACTGAAATAAGGTTATTTTTAAATAAAAGGGAGTTTGTTTTTTTCTTATCTTAGTGACTCCTTTGATTAATCAATTCCCTTCTTCTAGACTCATAAATCAAATATTGTACTACAAACTTGGCCTACCTGATTGACAAAACCCTCTTCCTCGGCCTCTTCCAACCCCTCTACCTCTTGCAGGAGGCAGATGCCCACTTGCTACCATAATATGCTTTTGGCTTGACAAATGATGATCAAGCTGAATCTGTGAATTAACACTTAAATCACAAGCCACACAGTAAAACTTATTCATATGACATCCAGAAGAAGTAGGTCCCAATGTGTTGCTTTGCTGAATGTTTTGCCCACTAGCAACCATTTTGTGCTTTGGGCTCAATAAGTGTTGATCTAACTGGGTTTGTGAGTTCATGCCTAGTTCACAAACTTGGCAGTAAAATTTACTTTGCTGAGGAGCTGCTGTACAAGGAATTGCAGTGGTGTTCTGTTTTATTGTATTTTGTCCACTAGCCACTAGTTTGTGGTTTTGACCCAATAAGTGCTGATCTAACTGGCTTTGTGAGTTCACACTTAGATCACATGTCTGACAGTAAAACTGACCAAGGCGAGTCCCTGTTGTACTCATGTTGCATGGTTTAACAGGAAAACTATCTGAGCTCGGGATGTTGAGAACTGCTGTTAGTTTCTTGTATCTAACTCCTTCCCAACCTGAAGAAACAACAAACAAACAAACAACAATCTTACTAGCTGAGTGTAAATTCTATATGCTGTAAGTTACAAGCTAAAGTTTTTTTTTTTCCATTTTTATTTCCCAGGCATAAAGCATGAGAACTAATAGGAAATAAATGGAGCATAGCTATAACTTATGCTATGAATCGAGCAAGGAGTGAAGGGCTTGGAATGGGAAGGAAAACGGATGGAAAAGGGATGGGGAGGGGAAGGCAATGGGATGAGGGGGGATTGGGAGGGGAAGGCA
>JAOBRD020850605.1:0-13066 GCA_027575215.2 Hydrozoanthus sils
TTCTCTGGTACCTCTAGTCATTTACTAATTATTATGCTAGGATCAGATGCTCAGACGAAGGGCTAACGCTCGAAACGTCAGCTTTTCCCAACATCTCACAGCGACGATAATTTATTTATCATATATTACTTCAAGTTTACTCAGTATATCAGTCGCATATTTCAGAGAAAGTTTGTTCTGCAGAAACATGTCGTTATTCAGAAGCTTTCTGTAGCTGAATTTGAAAGAAGAGTGCGTATACTATTGAGGCAAAAAATTTAAACAAAAACTCTCCTATAGAAAAGGCGTAGCTTTGGTGTGTCTGTTTAGTTTTGAGAAAGCTCTTTTTGCATTCTGTTTATGCTCTGCACTGTTCTTTCCTTTAAAGAAGAGCAAAATAACTTCTGGGCGTTTTGAGAATAAGATACATTGATTCAAACGAAGGCAGCATTCTAGCAAAAGCATTGCCATTACTATCGCATACCTGAATTGCGTACTCATTGAAGAACTTTGTAACAGAGCAAGTGTGCGTGGGTAAATAATGTCCTAGGTATAGCCTTTAAAACAACTGCGGAAATGCGGAACCTGTAAAGGTATCGAAAGAGCTACAGCTAAGAAACATAACGCGTGGCTGCAGCAAAGCGAATCGGCAACTCATATCAAGATGGGACGCAACGGTCGAATAACTCTCTTTGACTTTTGTTTTTTTTTAAATTTTAATATGAAAAAGTGTCAAAAGTTTATCTATGGGATATACACGATATTATTAGCTGAAATTTATGGTGGGCTCGAGGTGCCGCGAAGCGCTCTTGCTTACAAAAAACAGCTTCGAGAGAGCTTTAAGTAAAAGAAGAATTTATGGGAAAAAGCGGGAGGATGGAGGGGGCGAGCGCTTGCAATTACAGGTAGACAGACAAAGAAACCGACGGTAAGAGGAAGAGAGGGAGACAGTGTTTGAATGTGTTACTTGAGATCGTAAAAGCTTGCTTCAAGAACTGTTTTTGGATGGCCTACAACAGGTAGAAGTTCAAGTGGACTCAGTAGACAAAGCTGGTAACTTCATTGGCTGGTTGTTTGTGGGAGATACAAACCTATCTGTCGCTTTGGTTGAGGTATGCTTGTTTTGTGTTAACTCTTCCGCGCCAATTATGATATGCAGTTTGGAAAATCTCCTAGCTAGCCACATATTTTCAGGGAAAAATTTGGGAGAAATTCTGAACTCATCTCAGAGGAACTCTTTACTGACCAATATCTTTTTTCACTTATTCGTTCGTTCGTTCATTCATTCATGCATTCATTCATTCGTTCATTCTTTTACAGTATTAGGATAAATCAAATTTGTTTACATTTAAGCTAGCCCGCAGGTGTAGCATTAGCGTTCATATCGAGGATTCAAGTTGTAATATAATTAAAGTGCTTCTACGATTGTAATCTATGGTATGATGAATAAAAATATAATAAGAATAAATAATAAAAGATTATTCAAATTACTTACATACATTTTAATTAATTATCATCGATTCATTTATTCTCAAAACTAAACGACTTGTATTTTATTGTGAATGCAAGGGGAATTAGAGTAAGATATTGACAAATTCAGTAGGCATAAGAAAATAATGGCGATTTCTTCTTGTCGATTGATTTTCTAGGTAGCTTTCCCTCCTCTTTTTTTATCTTCTCCTAAAACTGTTGTCTGTTGTTTGTTCCAATAGGAAGGCCTGTCGTCTGTCCATTTTACTGCTGATAGATCGATCTATTACTCGCGTTTACAAGTAGCAGAGGAATCAGCCAAGTCCAAGAAGCTCAAGGTAGTTATCCTCAATAGCACGATCAAATTTTGGACTTGTTCCAGTATTCACTTTGACATTGAGTGTAAGCACATTGGACCAATGTATGACGTCACATCTAGAATAGTATCTTCTCACATTTCTTCGTTCTTTGAGTAACAAATGTTAATAATCACACTGAGGGGGAAACAGATGTATTTACTTGCGTAGTGTTAAATGTAGTGTTTTGTTCATTCATTTGGAGGGAGTTAGAAGTGTTAGGTTCTGCTTGATATACAAGTAGTAACAGAAACAGAAACATTTAACTGAAATTGATTTTGTTTCTGGGTGTCGAGCAGACAAGTGGAAAGCTTTTAGTGTGTTGGTTTTGTACTAAACAATGTTTTTTATTAGATGACATTTTAGGTGTTTTAGTGTGACAAATTAGCGATATTTTTGTATTGAATACAATTCATGTGTACCTTACTGTGTCAGTATATTTTCAGTTATGGGCGAACTACGAAGAACCAAAGGAAGTCGTCGTCGTTGAAGAAACTGAAAGAAAGTGTAATTATAAAAAGGTACCTGAATTGTAGCTCGGTATGAATCAAAAGCTTTCATTGTCTGGGTGACCCTGTAAATGATATTTATTCCTTGTTGACTTTCTCGTTATCCAGGTCATCATCACTGAAGTTGGACAGAGCCTAAATTTCTGGGCGCAAAGTGTTGACACAGGCAAGAAGAAAACATACTTCACCTTTCTGTATGCTTTGAACTAAACTGAGCTACGCATCGATCGGAACAAGCACGGCGTTTACCATTTAGATCGGTCTAGTTTTTACAAAAATCAGTCTAGTAGTTGATAGTCGAGAACATTTACTAGTACATCCCAAGCTTATGATATGCTGTTGATATTTAAACCATCAAGAAGAGAGGTCAGCTTCCGTTTGTCTTCGTACTTAGTGTTTTCCGATCAAAGTGTGGCTCTGTCAGGGTGCGCAGTGCGATCCGGAGGCATGGCCACGAGCGCAAGGATAAGCTGACTATATCGGTATTAGTAAGCAGTTCATAGCGCTAGGATAAGCTGACTATATCGGTATTAGTAAGCAATTCATAGCGCTAGGATAAGCTGACTATATCGGCATTAGTAAGCAGTTCATAGCGCTAGGATAAGCTGACTATATCGGTATTAGTAAGCAGTTCATAGCGTTGAGTAGCTAGTGTGATCTGTTAACTGCTACGTCCGAATTGCCCTTTACGGTTCGTGACAAATAGTAGCTACTGTTATTTTCACCGAATTGTCATTTAATGTTCGTGGTAAATACTAGTTATAAACCGTTGGAAAAGGTTTGCCAAGCCTGATATTACTGATACAGTGAGCTTATCCTTGCGCCCGTGGCATCGCGATGCATGAATTCTGGTTAAAGGAGAGCGAACCTATGAAATCATACTTTTTCTAGATTTTGATTGTGAATTGCTGCTCGCCCCCTCCACATCAAGGAATATATTCATGTAGATATAGATATACATTAACCATTTCATGAGTGAATACTGTAAACAATCAGTCACTTCCGTACTAAGATAAACAGTTTTAAAAAACTATTGAATGCGTCGGCGAGTAATATAAACTTGTAGTATTGTAAGATAAATTATCGTCGCTGTGAGATGATGGGAAAAGCTGACGTTTCGAGCGTTAGCCCTTCATCTGATGCTCGAAACATCAGCTTTTCTCATCATTTTACGGCGACGATAATTTATTTATCACACAATACTTCCGTACTTACTCTCCCTCTGTCTGTTCTGTTAGGTTCCCAACTGGTGCAGCTGATGACAGACTTACACAACGAACTTACCACTAACCCACCCCTCCCTGGGTCATACACTGCTCGTAAAGGAGATCTGTGTGCTGCTTTGTTTGAAGACAACAGCTGGTACGTAGTGCTGTGTTGTACATAGTGTTTCGTGGTATGACAATTAGGCTGTGACCAAAATTGGGTGATTTTCTTGTAACTTAGTATCTTAGATGAAAATAGAAATCTTTCATTAATGACAGTTGTGCCAGCTTTCCTATATTGACCGTTTCAGATTAAAAAAACCTGGCTGCATTTGACAACTTCCTTCATGCTGACGTAACGTTTGCAAACAAATCTTTTCAAACCAAAACATCTTCCACATATGAAACACGTATGACTTTGTCTTGATGACCAATTAAGCAACATCAATACCTGAGATCTTCTTTTACCGGTAAATAATGCTGTTGCCGTGACCGTGGGAAGTATTTTGGAAAGAAAAACAAACATTTTCTTCCCCAGTGACAATACTGTATCAATGATATATGTACTGAAAAAGAGCTTGTTGAACAGGTGATGGGCTACTGCAACTACTTGTGTTAAACTTTCGACAATATAGAGCAACCCCGGTATGACGAATTCCCATTGAAACAAAGCGATTCATTTAGCCCGGCATTATTACAATAGTTTGTATGAATAATAATGAACTCCATTATAACGAAAACCCCGGTATTTTTAACGAACCAAATTTTTAGTCCCGAGGCTAATTTTACCCCGATGTAAAGAAGTTCACCAACAAAGTCCAAGTGTTTTGACATACTGCACGAGAAATTTCCAGAAATTTGTTTGCTGTTTGTCTCATTCACGTGCAGGTTACTTGATTCAGAAGCATTGTCACTTTAGGAAATATCGTCTTTGTCCTTATCTTGGATGAGATTCTTAGTCTTTAATTATTGACGTTTTTTGAAAGAACATATAGAATGCAGGCAGTTATCAAAATCTCTGTATAATGACGTTCGTGTTTTTTCAGTAAGTTCGTCATATCGGGGTTCTGTTTGATACGAAGCCCCGTTATAACGAAGAAAATTGTCCAGTCCCTTGGCACTTCGTTATATCGGGGTTGCATTGTACACGGTTAGTTCGTGGATACTTTGAAGCTTTGGTTAAGTTTCGCCTTTTCTTAGATTTTGGGGAAAAGCTAAATAACACCCACAGAGTTCAGCAATGCTATAGACAATTACGAGACATCTGTTTTACATTTTTTTTGAGTCTTGCCGTCTTCGTTACGTGGTCAGGTACGACTTCTCTTTTACTCATGCACGCTGTGAATGCCATTGTTTCCCAAGGTACCGTGCAAAAGTTGAAGCCGTTTCATCACCCAAGGAGATTCGTGTTTTCTACATCGACTATGGCAATGTAAGGTTTTGCTGAGTCTGCTTTTGAAATGCTTGTGTGTCTTAAGTACAACGACTATAAGTACAACGACTACAAACGACTATTAACGTCAGTCATTGGTTAAAATCTTCTACCATCTCCCCTTTAGATTCGGGTCTTTTGTTTAAACCAAGAAATGGCATAAGGTGTTTGAAGTACGACAAGAAGTCAAACACATACAGGGACAGTTTTCTTACCGATAGCTGATACCAAAATTGCGATAAATTTCCAGTACAGTATTTCAAACATTGAGATATGCTTTCTTGTTAAAGTTTCTCGTGCACTGAAGTGACACAAAATTTGCAGTCGTCGCTTTCTTCTTGGCAAAAAAATACAAAGGGGTTTATTAAGAAACTGTTCAAGTATATTAGCTTTTATTACTCACCAAGTTTTTCTGTGTCTGTTTTAGAGAGAAGTGGTGCCCCTTTCAAAGCTGTGTCCATTGCCGCCTTCCTTCCACAGGTAAGAGTTGACATTTTTCGCCAGTGTTTTGCATGAAAAATCACTGCTCTTAATCTATCTTGTTTGTGATTGTATCGAGTAATAGTTCATTGTTATCGTTTGGCTATCGTGTTATGAATGTGCGCGGGAATTTGGGAGAGCACTGGAAAAGCTAGAGAAGCACTAGGCCACGATAATCATAAACTATTTCTTTTAAAGCATTCGAGCGCTTAAAAGGACAAAAAAGTAGCAACCTTATGTTACGATTGTCCAGATGAACCGACGGCCGTCCTATTGTCGAGTTACAAATGCATGCTCACATCATTCAAAAAGCGCGCGAAGTGCACGCTCACGTCATACAAAAAGCGCGCGAAATGTGTACTACGTCATACAAAAAGGCGCGAAAAACTTTTATATGTAGGTTCTAATATTGTTTTGTTTCCTTTTGATAGTTTTCCGCCCCAGGCGCTGGAGTACTACATGGCGTTTGTATCCTTACCAAAGGACGTAAGTACCTCAATCATAGCTGAGTCTTTTATCTATCTCGAAGACCAGAATAAACTGCCGAAGTTGATCACCTGAAATACACTCATTCGGCTGTAGCTGTTCAGTTTGCCCAGAGTACTGAATACTTTCAAAAAGGCCACTTTGTTAAAGAGTAACTCTAATCCAAAGCTATTTATGTGTGTCTAAAAGCATCAGTTTAAGATTCCAGAAATGCTCTTTCTAAAACGATTTGCTTCTTGATTATCTGCAAGAATGAGTAAAAAAGCTATTCAATCCCGTGGAATCCGCCATGTTACACCGCTGATGTCTAACGTCCCAACGTCAGATTGTCAAAAGAATCAGCTCTATTGCATTCTACAGACAGTTTTATTGCTTGAATTTTTCGTAAAATTATCCAATAGAATAAAGAAAACCGTTTTTCTTTGAAAGCATCTTGAAAAAAAGCTTCCATGTCTTCGATAACAGTTGCAATTTGACGTTGTGCTGTCACGAATTAAATCCTTAGCGTTCACCGTGCATGTTTTGTAAATTGGATGCGAATTGAAGAATTGCCCTCAAATTATTTTTTTCTGGATTCCCAAATAGATATTCTCAATTTTTTTAGAGTGAAGCTTCCCTTTATTATAAGGCTTTAACTGTTATTCGCTTTGTTTAAAGAGGGGCTTGTTCCAAGCTGGTTGTAGCAACCACTACAAATGCATGCATTGTGAGTAATCAACAGAGGCACGTTACTAAGATAACGCGTTGTATCTTTTCTAGGTTGAACAGGTCGCAGACGCCTTGGATGCGTTCAGAGCCTCAGTACTGGTGAGTGCCTGTCGCTTGAATAGCGCACAGAACGATCATGACTACTTTAAATTCATTTCAATCAGTTATGACGTAAATTGTTGTTAATTTACGATTAATCATTTTTTTCAACAGAACAGACAGTTTTTACTAAATGTGGAGTACAAAGGACCAGGACAGGTAACTATATGGTGATTGAACAAAACTATTTTATTTTGTATTCTTTCAAGAAACAAGATTTTCCTACTGTAAAGCAATTTTTAAACTGATAGATTTCTTTGGAGAGACACACCATTGTGATTGGCGGATACATTTGCCGCGTGTGATTGAGTAGTATTTTGTGATTGACGGGCTTGCATTTTACTGGCAGTTTTTTGGTTAATTTTAAACTTCATGAAAAACGAAATCGAAGTCAGTCTTTTATTTACGAACAGTGTTGCAAGCAAATTCCTAAGTTCACAAGTTATGCTAATCTGTAAAGTAAAAAACCATTTACTTCGTAACTATAGTTAGACATTCATTTCATATTCTGACTTGCTTTTGTCTACGTTTAATTCTCGTTACGGCATTCATTTCCCGCTCGGCAATAATTTTTCATTATCTTAGTATTTGTGGAACTTCCACAATGTTTGAGAAAACAATTTAAAAGTGAACAAACAAAACCAAAGTTGTGGAGATAAGTCGGACACAAATTTATACCCGCTGCGCAAACTACAGCAAAATAATTCACTTTTTTGTGTAGAGAATCTGTGACTTACCAGGTTTTATTTGATACGTTTATTTAGTCGTTTTATTGTTGAAGCGATTCTGCAGACACAAAGATTCGCCATCAAACACTAAAGAAAGTTTTCTTCTGGTTTCATTTGAAGAAAAAATGTGCCTTGCATCGAGTTCCGTAGCTTATATATTTTCTGCCAACAAGCCGCCATTATAAACCGTAAAGAATTAAGGAAAGCGCTTCTCAAGTTGAGTGATCAGAAAAATTTCTGATTGACTGACGGGAATCGAACCTGCAACCCTCCGATTACCGGTCAGATGCTCTACCCACTGAGCTACAGAAAATTTTCTGATCACTCAACTTGAAAAGCGCTTTCCTTCATTCTTTACAACACCAAGTTGCAAGCTTCTTCATAAATCATCCTGTGACTCGGCCGGCTCCCCATGTAAGTCTCTGTAGTTCAGTGGGTATTGCATCTGATCGGTAATCAGATGTCGGATTCGATTCCTGTCAGTGACTCAGAAATTTTTCTTATCACTCTTGAAACTTGAGAAGCGCTTTCCTTAATTCTTTACGACACCAAGTTGCAAACCGTAAATGTGAGCAGAAAACCGCAAGCAGTTTAAATTAGTACTATCCCTGACTAAACTTTCCCTTGCAGGAGTTTGTGACGTTGGTTCTTGAGGGCGGAGAGGATGCCGGTAAAGCTCTGGTGGCGGAGGGACTGGTAACCTTTGAAAAGCGTAAGGAAAAGAGGTTGCAGAAAGTATTGGATGACTATTCGCGGGCGCAGGAGACGGCACGCAAAGCCAGGGTTAGTGCTATTTTTTGTTTGTTTCAAATCGACGAAACTTTTGGACAGCGATTTTACTATCTAGCTATTCAAACCCGGGTGTGTTAATAGGGTATTTTCCCTTTCTCTCTTCAACTCTAAATGCAAGTAATGCAGATTCAATCAGCCCTCAACCTGAAAGGTTAATTTGCGATTTGAGTAAAACTGGCTCAGTGAATAGGTGCTTTGCTTCTCTTGATACCGTAAAATTTAAAACTCCGTGAAAAGTGCAAAATTACTTTTTTTCAAGTTTGAAGGAAGTGTTGTTTTGAGAAAATCGTTTACAGTGTCACGGGAGGGGGGTGCACCTCTAACAAATTTTATTGCTTTTGGCTTTGAAGCACATTTATACAAACGCGACCCCAACCTTGCGAAAACACTGGCATGCATTTTGAGGAACCCTTTTAAAACGCAACATTGGCGCACTGTGGTTTACTTAACGCTTACATTTAAAGAAAAAGTTCAAAGGACACATCTTGTCATCATAACAACTTTCTGGACATCAAGGTCTCTTATCGACTTTAAGCACACTCTATTCACCTTCCCCTGAAGCTTGCTCTTTTTCCGTCTCCACTTACTCTAGACATACTCTGTAAACTATCTCTTTGTTTAATTATTTGATACTTTGTCTTCCCTCTTTTGATATTTCCTTAATTAAGATAAGGTGTAGGGACTCGTTAGCCCCTTGTGGGTTGTTATCTACATTTAGTCCCGTTTCAAATGCCGTGCCACAGGGCTTAGATAATCCGACTTCAGCACGCACGGCGTTTGAAACCAACCCGCGCTGTTGTCAAGTAGTAAGACAAACTGATCCGTGCCACACAACTTTAGCTTGAGGCTTGAGCTAATCATAGTTTGGTTCAGACGCTGTGCTTAACTCGTGTCAGAGTCAAGCTAGCCTAGCACGGCTGTAGCTGGAGGATCGAAACGGGCCTAACTTGTAATCAGAAAATGATGCATCTTTCAAAGTGGTAAATAAACTGTTATTATTTGTTACTTCTGCAGAAAAACCTGTGGCGTTATGGAGACTTCACAGAGGACGATGCGCGCGAGTTCGGATACCCGGTCGGCCGTTAGTCTTGCACCATTTACCCACGGTGCCAACCTGGCTTCGGCAGGCACCAGGAAAATAAAATTATTGAAACAAATAAATGTATTTGCAGCAAGTTCTTAAAAAGACTAGCTCAAATTTTTCTGTCACAAATAGCAATCAAAAATATTTTCCAACCAACCAAACATCGAGGATTTTTCACAGAATTCTATTTTAATTAATACGAAAGTTAATCGTTAGCTGGTCTCGGATTATTTATCCCTGGAATAAACGTGAAACTGCAGATTTTGTGTTACCTTTGTTAAATTATTGAGAAGAGAAGTTTGGGGTAATGTTTAGTTTACTTGAGAATCCTGTACATAAACCTAACGGCAAGCAATTTATTTTGATTTCCTTTCTTGCTATTTTTCAATGACGGCGCGCGGTAAAATTCTTACCATAGAAGTGATAAAACTAACTTGCTCGGCTTTAGATTTAAAAAGAGGATTATCAAATTAGAGCTGCAGACGTGGACACAGACTTGACAAACTGTTATTTGAGACCAAGAATGTTATTCCCTTAAGCATAGTAGGTACGTGCACGTTTTTGTACTAGTACTGTATCTGTCTTCGTCTCGTACGCTTTCTGAGATTATTTAATTTCCCATGTTAGAAAAAAGGTTTACTCGCTCACTTTCTTTTTTTATATTCCTGCTTTTAGCAATGGATTTCAGTTTGCTTCTTCTTAGCTGTAGCAGAAACAGCAGCATTAGTAGTAACAGTAATACCTACTCGAACGAAGGGTATCTTTTAAGACTTTGGAAATATGGTTACAAGATGGGAATTTCCAGGAAGATACCGTAAATGCAATAACAAGACACCCCCCTCCTCGATCCCAACAAAGGGTGAAGGAGCAAAAACAAAAGTGTTAGGTGAAAATTTTCTCTCCCCGTCGTTCCCAAACTCGAAATTCAAGTATTTCAGTTTTTCTATTTTGTTCTCAAGTTCTTAGTAAGTACACCGGAGATTTTCAGAAAAAAAGTGAATGCAACTAACCACCAACTGCTGGGACGACTCAAAATGTTGAACGTAGCACTCAAGTTTTATCTCTTATCCAGTGATGTAAACGAACAAATAACGGTTTAAGTATATACAAATCTATTGTCACCCTGAAGAACGCTTGATAATAACTTTTTTTGAGGTTCATCTTGACCAAATGAAAGTTGGACACCAGGGTCCAGTCGTTTAAACGCCGATTAACGCTAACCCAGGGTTAATATTTTGACTTGCGAAAGCTCGGTGAATCGACAACTTTTTCCATGGAAAATCTTAACTGTATTTCTAAGAACCGTAAACCTTTCCTTAGAGAAAAAATTACTGCTAGATTTTGGCCGTAATCAAGGATTAAAGTTAAAAAGCCTTACATATATATACATTCCATATATTTGTTGCAAAACATAAGACAGTGTATCTAATCAAGCTTTAATAATCAGAATCAAATGTAACAAAAATATCTCTATCATTGTAACAGTATATAATATTTTACAGTGATATCTTGGTGAAGGAAATAATTTTTGTGTACTCCTCGTCCATCCCGATAGTTTCCCATGGAACTCTGCGCTGGTATTTCTTAATTACTGCCACTGAAACGCTTACGATCGGAATAATTGGTGACAAATTATCATTTTCAAAATAGTTCGAGCTGCATTATGGTAAAAATGATACAGAAGCATAGATTCTACTTTGCTTTCTTTATCTTGACGACAAAAATTCCACTAAACCCAAAATACATTGCTGTAACTAAGAACAGAATGATGTATCCTAGGCCAATATTGCAACGATATCTTTCAAAGACGTCAATAATAACTCCGCCAATGGGAGTAGCAATCGCTTGTGGTAGGACAAGGGCCTGGGGAGAGATAAAGGCAGAAGCAAAGTTGATGCATTCCAAAGAACATAGAAATTACTCTTTAAAAGTAATATTACTGTTAATAGATTAATGGCTCGTAGTTTCTTCATATTTGATTTAGTTAATTAGTTCATTCCTGAAGAGTTTCTAACTTTCATACATACAGCAATTGAATTTTCCCACATCCAGCTAAAACTGCCACTAATAATATTTTCCTTTTCCTTATCTTTTGTTTAGCTCTCGCAAAGTATGCGATAATGTATCTCTCTCAAATTTGCGATGTTCGTCTATCGCTTCCCGAGCTTGTTCAGAATTTTAAAAAAATTCATGTTTTCAGAAGCTCAGCACAATGGCTGTGGAAAAGGGCTGGTCCATTTTTTTCCAGAAGCAAGAGCTATTGCGCATACAATTTTTTTAGCTGCTAAATCGATAGTAGGAACTAAGGCATTCTAGTTGGCTTTGTATGTTGCCATGCCCACAAAATAACGAGACCACTCAATGATTCTTTCCAGACGATTGAGCTGGAATAAGGTCCTGCTGAAACAAGGACGTAGAATGAAAGAACTAGGACTGGTGAAACCGTACAAAAATTGTGAGAATTCGTGAACTTAGTCCACAAATAACAATTCAGTAATGAAACACAAGCCTAGTTCAAATAAGTGGACGAAATTAAAAGGAGGTAGAAAGCTTGGTTGGGACTCGCTCAATGGTTAATGCTCACATTCACAACTAGGTATCGACATCGATGAACGACCCCATGAATCAACAAATCGTTAACAATTTTAATTAATAGACACTCGAAGAGATAAAATAAGAATTACCTGATGCCAAACTGCAAGGTCTTTAGCTTTGTCTTTATCGTCGGGAAGAACGTCCATTACTAGAGCAAAGTCTACAGCAGAATAGGCGCCAAAACCAATTCCTGCGGACAAACATTGAACCCGAGATGGCATGAGTTGGCATACTTTCATTACCCAGAACCTCCCGAGTCAAGGAGTAAACAACTATGGTTTATCAGCTTGGATAAATACTGTGGTAGAATCGTTCTTGTTGCCACAAGATTCTTTTCTCAGAAGGAAAAACTTCTGAGTCCCTAACGGGAATCGAAACCATGACCCTCTTGACTCTTGACTACTGGTCAAACGCTCCACCAACTCAGCTACAGGAACTCGCATGGGGAACAGGTCGCATAACTTGGTTCTGTATGGATGGAACAGCAGGTATACATCCTGTTAACTGCTAGGGTCAGTATATCCATATGGCGTAGCTCAGTTGGTAGAGCGTCTGACCGGTAATCAGAGGGTCATGGTTTCGACTCCCGTTAGGGGAGACTCAGAAGCTTTTCCTTCTGAGAGAAAGAAGCTTGTGACAACAAGAACGATTTTACCACAGTATTTATCCAGGCTGATAAACTTTGGCACCAACTTTGGCGCCAACGTTTCAATCTGCCTCGCAAGGTTTTATTGGTTAGATAGAACTCTCAATAAAATACTTGTTAAACTGAGAAACAACAATTTTCACTGCGTGTCTTTATACCTCGAGTTTAAAGGGGGATATGAAAAAGTTTTACTTTCGTCGAATCAGGTTTGGGCGACAAAATTATCTTTTGCTATATGTCGGTTAAATTTCCTTAGAAGTTTATTCGTGCAGGTATGTTGGTTTACACGCTTTTTTTTATAAGAACCAGTAAATTTGGCCGAGCCTCATTTTTCTTAATTTTTTGGCAATTTGAGCCGCAAATTGTTCTTAAATTGTTCTTATTTCTATATGTTTTTAAATCGAAGAAAAACTAAGCCAAACATGTTTTAAAAAACGAATTCGCCGAGCCATTTTCCCGAGACGATTTCTAGTCATTATAAACTGCGAAGCATTTCT
>JAOBRD020850708.1:0-13066 GCA_027575215.2 Hydrozoanthus sils
GTTTATAGCTTCTCTATTGCAGCAATAACCCCAAAGGGAGTTGGGAACGAAATTGCTTCCCTCGTATTCATCACAGGGCAAGATGGTAAGTTTCCAGATTATAAGGTGCTGTAGTCCAACAAAGTAAACAAGCAAGGCATTGTAAATTGGTTCTTAAGTGTTTCTATTTCTCCATTTCGAATTTTAGAAATCTTTTTGAAATTGTTTTAAGTTTTTTAAATTTTAACCGTAGAAACAGTAACATTTTTATAAAGATTTTTACAAAAAGATGTTGTAAAACCTTAAACAATTGAAAACATTTTCTTTTTAGTCCCAGACCGTCCACCTACCATCACTTCAGCATCCAATACGAGCTCAACCAGCATCGAGCTAAAATGGGATAAAATTCCACTGCTGCATCAAAATGGTGCAATGATAGGCTACATTGTACGGTACAAGCAACTTTGCGAAGCTCTAATGAAAGAAATAGTGATACGGAACAATCGCTCAATTAAGTTAAAGGACCTGGAAAAGTACACAGTCTATACAATTTCTGTTGCAGCGATAAACGTAAAAGGAGTTTCAGAATGCAACTCTACAGTCATTATCCTCACAGACGAAGACGGTAAAGTTTTAAACTTTCTCTCAATTTTGTGCAATGTAGAGTTAATTCCTACAAAATTAGAAAAGTTAAAAGCCGTACCAAACTCCTGGTTTTCGAGTTACCTAAAGTAAGCAGGCTCTTTAAAGCCAATATACGTCCTGGAAAAAAGCATTTCAACATAGTGTACTATGTTAAATTACTTGTTAAAAACACTGACGTCATCGATTACCCTTAGTTTCTTCAAAATCGGTTCTTGATAGGATAATGGTAAAAAGTCAAGTTATAGATGCTTGGTTTTAAATGTTAGGTAGCAATCGTTAATAACCTAAGAAAATGCAAAATTAAGGTCCTTCAAACGAAAACGGACGATTTGCATCGGTACACAAAAAAATGTGTCTGGAGATATTCGTTTTGAAGCACAGGTTAGAATGTCAGCCATCGGATTCAGGCTGCATTCTAACTAACACTTTCCGTTTTAGATGCCAAAATATTAATCGTCTTTAGCACTAAAATATTAAAACTCGAAATTTTCCTATAATACAAAAGTTTTTAAGCAGAGCTAGCCTCTTCCTTGAATTTTGGCTTAAACCTGGGTTAAAATTAAATAGTCTTTGAACAACCCAGCCATTAAGGATACTCAAACGCAGGTTCGACAGATTCTTACAGTTTCTTCAACTTCTATTCGACATGAATCCCGGGTGTCATCAACCATACGCGTGTTCCATTACAGCCAAACGTGTGTTCCTTTATAGCCATTTTTGATACTCAAAACTCATCAAATTTTAGTTATAAAATCAAAGAAAAAATTATAATTGAAGGCGAAAAGAATAGAATTTTTTTGTTACCTCTTTTGGAGTCTCAAAGACGTATGAGCTATACGCATTTTTGGAAAGATACTCTATCTATTGTGCTGTAGGATCTAAATGGAAGCTAGTTTACTGCTAACTGCTTGCTTTACTTGCGCAATTCAAGCTTTTTTAGTATCAAATAGATATTTATCATAAAGACTTCCAGTAGAAATTTATTCTATCTATTTTAGTTTGAAGTTAGGCTTAGTATTTTCCCCTTTACATAAATCTGTTCACAGAACCAAGCAGTGCACCACAAAACATCACAACATCCAATGTGACATCCCAGGATTTGTTTCTCTCTTGGCAGCCTCCTGAGTCTAGTCTTGCGAATGGGATCATATTGGGGTATAGAATCCTTTTAAATGACACTTTGAGGGGAGAAAGTATCAACTTAACAGTAAATGGATCAGTGCACGAATTGCATTTTCGTAAACTTTTTCCGTTTACGAAATACGAGTTCCGATTGCTGGCGTTTACAAGAAAAGGAGAAGGAAATTGGAGTTCACCATTTGTCGTTCAGACGGCTGAAGATGGTAAGTTTTTTCGAAAATTCTTTAGGGACACAATTAGCGTAAATAGAATCTTGTTAGTCATAGTTATGATAGTAAAACACAAGAACGAAAAAGACAATTTCAAGGTTGGAAGTTACGGTTGATGGCAGCGACGAAAACGTTGGCAATGACAATGACTGTAGTTACGATAACTATAGTACGTTACTTGGCTATGATAATACCAATTAGTATATTTACCAGGGCAACCGATACCTATTTTTGCGCGCTGTCGTTAGCTGCCGTATCTCATGATATCCATGACTACTAGAGGCAGTAGTCTAAATGGTGTCGCGTTTCCCATCAGTCATAGACAAGGAAACGCTTGTTTTAAGCGATGAAACATTCCAGCAAACATGAAGAGGTCAAAAACTTTGGCTTCTTGGTTCTGTTCCCAACTAGTCTCTAATACCCCATTTACACTGGAGTGCTCCCAGACCACTTGGTTTAACTGCATTCACTCCCGAAATTCATTCGAAAGTGTTCCGAGATAGCTTCAATGACGGTGTAAATGGGGTCTCACATCATTTTTTCCTGCTCTGTAAGTAGACTCACCAGGACCCCTGTGAAATCACTTTGTTGTGTACTTGAGTGAAACAGTTCATCCATATCAGGCCCGGAGGGAGGGGAGGGGGTGCGATGAGTGTGCTCGCACCCATCCCCCCACCCCCCCTCCCCCATAGGTGACGAAGGTCCACCTTTTTCGTTGATCAACTATTTCCAAAAGTAACATTACCCTCTATGTTTTTCTAAATTGATTTTCAAGTTCAAAAGTGCGAGTAATACCAAGGTTTTTAAGGTTGGTTTTGCCTGCTAGTTTTACATTTCGGTCTCAGAAACCTAATTTTCATAACTTCCCGGGAGACATGCCCCAACACCCCCCTTAATCCCGCGCCTTCGGCGCTCGTTTTGTCCGCCTTCCCATATGATCCCACCCGCTTGAAAAGAATCCTGGCTACGGGCCTGTGTATTTGACTCTTAGACTGTCAGCTCAGCATAAATGGTGCCGTACTATAAAACCAGAGATAAACTCTGCCTTTATTGGTTACACTAAAGATTGGAAAAATATCAAGCTAGTAGTTATATACAAGAAATTAACTTTCTAGAAGTTAGATTATATTCGGTTTTTTCTGTAAACAGCTCCTACTGAGGCTCCGAGAAACTTTAAGCCGTCGAATGTGAGCTCCACTAAAATTCTTCTGACGTGGCAGCCAGTGGACAAACGATACGTCAACGGTATCACCAGAGAATACGTGGTGTTCTACCGCGAAGGCCTTTTATTAAACAGTACTGTGAAAAAAGTGACCATAACCGTCCCTCACTCTAGACGCCGTAAAAGGGCTGTACTTGAAAGTTCGTTGGACTTGTCGCTGGAGCATCTCCGCAAGTACACGCGGTACCGGTTTCAGATATTGGCTGTTACCATAAAAGAAGGAGTTGTCTCACCGCAGATTGTCGTGCGAACGGCACAGGATGGTAATATGATGATAGTACTTCACTTCAAACGATTCGGTTTTTAGATGTTAAGATAGGAAGAGTATGAGAATTTTAAACTTACTAAGGTATAAAGGCACCACCCGAAGGCAGGGGGAAGGGACTCCAATTGGCAACGGGCGGGGGTGATCGACGTATCTTTTAGAGGTAAAATCAGGGATTCTGTTTCTTTTAGGATGTCAAAAATGTTTTTGGGCCACCAGAGTCCTACCTGGTGTCTTGTAGGGTATTTTTACAAAATAATATGAGAAGTTATGACAAAGCTTTCCTAAAGATTTCTAGCAGAGGGTGTTTGAAGTTGACGTCACTTCAACTATTAAGGGTTTAAAAATTCTGAATTTGTTCATTTAGGCCGGTATCTTTTAGGCGTAAAAATCTTATGTTGCTACGCCCACCTATGTCAATCTCCGGTATTTTTTCTGGGATTTCTTGAAAATTTCCGACATTGATCCCCGCCATACGATATATATTGAAGCCACTCCCCCTTCTGAAAACAAAGAAACATAAAGAGGGAAGCACCGCGAGATACACTAATGTTTTTCCGTCCTTTTTTTCCCTGAGTTTCATTTGCATTGACATAAAGAAACTTAAGAACTGAGGTATCTACCTTTAGATACTAAAATGCATTGTTGTGCGCGTATTTGCCAGTATGACAATGTCAAAAATGATAAACATAGAAACAATAAATTGTTGTATATGTTCGTCTGTCTTCAGTCCCAAGCCATCCACCGACGAACTTGACAGCGTTCAACACAAGCTCTACCACCATTCGCGTTGACTGGGGACCAGTACCAACTGATCACCTGAACGGAGTCTTGAGGGGCTATCATATCTTTTTCAAAGAAGCAGCGAATCCTGGAGCAAACGTTACTATGGTAACTGTGGAAAACACTACACTGTCTGCGGAATTGACGAATTTAAAAAAATTCCGAAGATACTTGATCCAAATTTCTGGTTTTACTGTTGCTGGTGATGGGAATATTAGTGTGGTTTTGTGCTGGACCGATCAAGATAGTAAGTTTGTTTGCATGTTTCATACCACGTACATGATGATCTGGGGCCGGTTATTCGAAAACCGATTAACTTCAAACCACAATTAACTCTTAACAAAACCTATTTGTTGCCATGGTAAATAACCCTGGATTAGAGCTCGTCTTTTGAACAACTGGGTCATTGGATTTTTGAAATGCACATGATTTTGGTTTTTATGGGCAAAGAGGCATATGACTGCGTTTTAGTCATGTAACAACCAAATATTTACTATACATACATTGGACAGCATCATATTGGACTGCAAAAGTTGACATTCTTTAACCGTATCCTACCCGGAAAAGCAGAATGCGCTCGTTTTATCTTTAACAATAATAACATCGTTGAAGCAGTGTAAATCTAGTTTGATGAAAACACTGAAAACGTTCTAAGAAATCGTTCGTACTAGCAAAAAGCTTGAAAATAACTTGTCAAAGCACTTCTGAGATTTACAGCACCAGTTTTCCTCAAAACCACTTTTTGGAGATCGAAGTTACCATGGCGTCATTGTTCCATGGATATCAGTGACAATAAGCTAAGTACTTCTTAACAGTTTTTAACCTGTCTATTCTTCGTTTTCACCTGACTTCATAGCTGCCACGTTGGTGCCCTTGAGCGAAGAATTTTGATTCTTCGAACACCAACATAGCCGCTGCGCTTTTTGTCTTTGGCGTCTCAAGGGAGTACGTGATACTGAACAACGATACTCTTTTCTTCATAGTTCCGAGCGGTTCGCCCATTGGCATTACAGGGAGATTTGTCAACACAACAGCTCTTCAATTTTACTGGAATCCAGTTCCCGAAGAACACAAGAACGGTGTCATTCTCGGCTACCAGTGGAAATTCTACACCAGTAATGGAACAGTACTGAAGAACCAGTATGTAACAAACACGACGCTCACTCATTATTTTGGAGGACTGGAAGTGTGGACGAATTATAGCTTTAGCCTGCGCGCTTACACGATTAAAGGCTTAGGACCTTGGAGTTCTTTACTAACAGAGGCCACAGATGAACAGGGTAAGAAATACAAAACAGTTGCTGTGAAAACCAATTCAAAGAATGAAAAGTTGTTAAACAATGAAAATGGCGGGAAACAAGCTTTGCAAAACTTGAAATG
Source organism: Hydrozoanthus sils (assembly GCA_027575215.2). Taxonomy (NCBI): domain Eukaryota; kingdom Metazoa; phylum Cnidaria; class Anthozoa; order Zoantharia; family Hydrozoanthidae; genus Hydrozoanthus; species Hydrozoanthus sils. Next base: position 5,624 of record JAOBRD020850708.1, read on the forward strand.
GCAAAAAAAGTTTCTGTTTTGAGAATTAAAGTGATTACCTGCATTCCAAAATCATTGTCTTATATGTTTTAGAGCATCGGTTTAGGACTCCAGGAAAAGTAATTTTTAGGGCGTCTCCTTGCCGTATCGTTAAAGATAGTTTACGAAGTGCAAAGTGGACGCTAAGGGAGCCGTTATATTTGGGCTTGCGATCTAATCCGTGATATCACAACGTCAAATTGTAGTTTGTTATTGAAGTAATGTAAGCTTTTCGTTAAATTGCCTAAAAGGAAAAACTGAAAACTTGATAATTTTACTAAAAATGCAAGCAATAAAACACTAGGAAGAAGGCAATAGAGCTGGTTCTTTTGACAGTTTTTGACGTTGTGACGTCAGACGTCAGTGCAACACGGCGGCCTCCATGGGGTTGACTAGTACTTTCTTTACTCATATTATTAAAAAATTAATCGTTTTAGAAAGTAAATTTCCCGATTTCCAAACATGTTTTGAATCATATCAAAAATAGTTTAGGTTCTCTTAAACAAGGCAGAAAGGGTGTTTGCACTTAATCGTCAAACAGAGAAAAATTCGGTTAACCTAGGTTAAACAATCCTATCCGTATTAGCATCAAGCAAAGAGGTTAATAGCATTGGTTAACATCCAGCGAAAAGTGTTTTTCGTGGCGACACACGAAGCTGTTTACATTTTCCATGTGTATCTAAACAAAAAAGTTACCGGCTGCGAAATACACAGAAACAGAAAAACAGTTCTTTCGACAGCAGGATGAATTGTCAATAGAAATCGAAAAATGTTCAAGAGCAAGCTCAACAAATTTTTGCAAAAGTTTTATCTCTGCCAGACAGTAAGACGGCACACACTTAAATAAAAAAATCACTTACGGCATAATTGGAAGTTCATACTTTTAATAGTAGAACCAGAATTTCAAATGTTTTGTTAAAATCCTAAACAAAAAGGTTGAAATTGCACCATAGTTCATAAGGGAAGGTTCACAAAGAAATTGGCATCTTGATTGCCTCCGATTTGGAAATAAATAATCAGCAACAGTAATCTCCACTTCAGGGGATAATTAACAAGTATTTTTATGATTGTTTTTCACTCTCGTCGCTATTTTTATATCGTAGCTTCGGCTTATGTTTTCCTTCCCCTGTTGATGTTCCAGCCCCGGATGTCCCCCCTGCTAACGTGACTGGCTACAACACAAGCTCCACCAGCATCCGGGTATCTTGGAAAGCCGCCCACCTGTCTCACATCAGAGGAGTCCATCGAGGGTATCGGATATTCTACACAGAGAGGTCGTTGATCCACCCTATCAGCACAAGGAACACTACTGTCGACAGAAACACCTTGGAAGCAGAACTGACACACTTGTACAAGTTTACGGACTATGTTATATATGTTGTAGCAATTTCCTCACAGGACGGGATTAGTAGTAACTCGACAGTCATAAGAACCGACCAAGACAGTTAGTGTGCTTGATTCTTCTATGATGTTGTTTATACTTTAACGGGGAACTCCGGGGTAAACATGAAGACATTTGAGATAATTGGCTAAAATATCCTATTTCAATTTATCATATAACGTCAGATCGTCCAAGGCAAGCTCTGTAATTTGATCTTTACGCGTTTGTTAACCTTTTTCGTCGATACACTGTGTGGAAGGAGAAAGAACGAATCTTTTATTTGAAAATCGCGAGATAGAAAGAAGCCTTTGACGTCCGTTCATACGTCACATGATACTGCTGACCAACTTTTCGCGGCTCGGGATTTTCCACGATGGAGGAAATCTAAACGCGTTTTTTGTTCATCTCCTATATAAAATATCAAGGTTAAAACTAACGGTAAGTAGAAACCGTTATCAGAAGTTGAAATAGGATATTTTGGCCAATTGTTTCAAATCTCTCATGTTTACCCCGGATTACCTCTTTAAAGAGTAAACGACACGAAATCATTTTTTCAATTTGCAAAAAGCATACTATATAAAACATTGGCTTGCCAAGTTTAAGAAACGTACGATAAAAGTACGCCAAGATACGGCGTGAAGAATTTTGAATTGTTCCCGCTAAAAGTGTCCCCTCCAAATATCAACAATATGACGTAACAGAACACGTGCGTCTAGCCTCAGTTCATCCAAAATCGACTTTAAAACATCTACAACTAATAGAGTTTCTATCAAAAACTCTAACAGTTACGGATGTTTTAAAATCGACTTATCTCTTTACTTCGTGGCACCATATTAGATGGACTGAGGCGAGACGCACGTCACCTGTTACGTCATAATGTTTGTGTTTTGGAGGGGACAATTTTAGCGGGGAAAGTTTAAATTTCTACGGGCCGTATCTTGGCGTACTATCATTGTATGTTTCTCAAACTTGGCAAACCGATGTTTTTTATCGTATACTTTTTGAAAATTGAATAACTGGTTTCGTGTCATATGCTCTTTAAGTAACAAACCGACCTTTAAACATGCTGATAGCATAAATTTTGTTATTTTTTAATTTTCAAAACTGCTTTCACCAACCGTTAGCCCTATTGACCCCAGTTGGTTCATTGTGATTTAACTATATGGCAATTAAAATCTCTAGGGCCGATAACAAACTCCTGCGCGCTAATTGGCCGAGAAAATTGGTCCAATAAATTTCCATATAGGATCGCGGAGCTATTTGATTATTTTCTCGCTATCTTTTGTTATTTTTTACTGACCGAATTATAAAACTGAAGCCATGTAATAGATATCTTGATTACCTCGTTTACTTGGTCTGCCTGGAAATATTTTGCTACCCTCGGTTTGTACAGTGAAAGACCTTAAGCAAATATTTTCCCGGACAGACCTCGCACTCGGTTATTAAGGGATATCTAATTATCCCTGTCGTTATCATTGCCATTATTGTTTTCGTTTTTGTCGTCATTTATTTTCTTACTGTCAGAGATTGCGTACTTCATGCGTGTGACAACATACAAGCTATGCGTATGACGATCTTATTCCAACTTTTAACTAGAACCGGACGGGTCACCACCAGTGATCCAAATTATACCGATCAGCTCAACCTCCATAATCTTAGACTGGAACCAAGTCGCTATCCATCTTAGGAACGGAATTATCCGTGGCTTCAAGGTGAAGTATAGAAAGACTGGGGAGATGGAAGAACACGTCATGACTATACCGTCAAACACAACGTTCACGGGTCAAGTTATCAACTTGAGAAAGTTCACGTGGTATCACTTTAGTGTGTTGGCTTTTACCATTAAAGGAGATGGACCTGCGTTTAAATTAACTCAGATGACTGCGCAGGACGGTATGATTCCAGTTACTAATATATCTGTATACCTACTTCTGCGTCTGTCTGTCTATCTTTCTATTTATCTGTTTTTTTGTCTGTCTATTTAAGAACCTGTCTGAGTATATCATTTTGTTTTTCGATCCGTCCGTCTTTCTATCCGTTTGTATCTGCACATTGATACGTACCTACCTCAGTGTCTACCTAGATCAAATTCGTGTTGATCCTTCTGTTTCTCTATTGATTGGCTGTTATTTATTTAGACCACAAACGGTTGATAGTATTTAAGTATACTGAAATTAAACTACTTACTGAAAATTTGTAGAGTGAAGACGACGTTTCGACCCTGTCACACGGCCTTCTTCAGGATTCTGCTGAGTCAGCTCGGACCACGCAAGTGTCACGTGGTAGCTGACCCGGTACACCCTGTACAACCCAATCCAAGATGTGCAATAACACCAACCTCAAACCACCTTTTTTATCTCAACTCTTTTCCACACAGCCTCCTTGATGCCGCGTCTTAATCAATTTTCTTCTTTTTTAAGTTCTTGATATAGTCTTAGTAATAATGTCCATTTGTAATTACTATCTTTAGTTCCAGAAGTTGCACCTACGGATGTCCAAGCAACAAGTTATGTTTCTACTTCAACCATTCCCGTCTCTTGGCAATCCATTCCAAAGAAATTCCACAACGGTATTCTCCTGTCGTACAGGATCTTGTATCACAGTGTAAAGGTTGGAGGAGTAGATATGAGCGAGAAACCATTTTACGCCTCACCGGAGCATTATCGTGTTCACGAAGTCTTTGTACCGGCAAATGTTACATCTATTACGCTGACCAAACTTTCAAGCTACACGTTGTATCAAATTGACGTCATGGGGGTGACCGTGAAGGGTTCTGGACCTAGTGCATCAGCTGTAGCAGGTACAATTAATCACCTTGAAATTTAGTAAACGTTAAAACGTTTTTGCTCTAACATGTGCTGATAAGAACAGAGTAATATTTCAACATAACCTACAGGGTTGTTCAAAGGCTGATTAACTGCAGAAGTTTAAACGGAATTGTTTTCAGTTTGAATTTTCAGGCATTACAAAAATCGTTGTTGCTTGTTTATTAAACTTTTGTATAATATTTTTGAAGAAAAGCTGCATGGGTTGACATTGACATCATAGGCAGACTACTGGTAATTCTAACACTGGGTTAATGAACAATTTTAAACAGTTATATCTTTACAATGGAAGGTTTGTTTCCCTTACAAAAACTGCCCAGAGTTTCTATTAGTGACAACATGAAAACCGCAAATTTCCAAGCCAAGTCACGTAACGGATCATAAAAAACAACAGCATGGATCAAAACTTGCTCCTATAGATGACCGCAGCTCGCACATTGTCGCCATTAGCTCACGAGTTGGTTTGTCCGGCCTGGGCCTGAGTGATTAGTTTTAGATTTTTGGTTCATCAGAAACATGTCGTTGTTCCAATTCGCTGATGGCCGTTTGGGAAGAGGTTCAGCCTTACACAAACTCCTCCGGAGAACGACACGCCCCGCAAGGGATTATACCGCCCTTGTTACACGACATGGTGCTGTGGTGTTGTGGCGCATGCGCAGATGGTGGTGAACCAACGATTCGTTTCCGAAATGCACAGTCCAACATGACGCAAAACACAATGACAGCGCAACAGCTACTTCAAACACAGGTTAGTGAACAGCAAAGCCTCCTTTTTGGTTAATCTTTCAACTGGTTGCAGTTAAACTAATTGCATTTGCGTGAGATTTTCCCGATATTTTGGTTGGCATATTTCTTGTTTGTGCTTGCGTATGCACGTTGGTGATATTCTTTCATTTAATTTTTAGAATGACAAACCGAAATGTAAAACGTTTGTAACTTCTAAGATTTATGCAAGTAAAGTAGTTAGTATGATTTTTGAAATCATTGTTTTCATTGCAACTCTTAACTATAATCAGTTTTGTTTCATTTTAAAGTGTTTCATCAATTCTAAATAACTATATGCCTGTTAAAGTTTTGGCAAACTTTTATTTTTGTTATTGTGTTTTATCATGGTTATTCCTTTTTTCATTTCTTTGTTCCTCGATTGCTGATTATGTTGGTTACGCTATATATTTTAAATTTATTAGCTCTCTGACAGCAAAGTTGACTTCGTGTTTCCAATTCACGGCTACAAAGGGCAGTTGGTGTACCATGGAGCGTTTGGATATTACGGCCTCGTGGAATCACCCGGTGTAGCGTACGTTATTAACACTGAAAGTCGCATTTCTCCGGCAATGGCCATTGTTAATTCTGTGTTTTCCTCGTGGCCTCTAATCGCACTAACCATGGCGCTTGCTTATCTCGCAGGGATTCTACTCTGGGCCACCGTAAGTGGAAAGGAATCGATACGATATTGACAATGACTGAAGCTTTAAGAATAAATTAATAAGAAGAACAGGAACAATAAACATTGAAATAACAATAATTGCGTTAATGGTGATAAACATTATTTTATTGATAACGATTAATAAAACTCATGACAGTCTTTTGTGTTAGGAACAATTAATGGTCAAGCATTTCACTCTCTGATTGGCTGTGATCCAGTTTTGTAACTTACCGTGTAATATCTGAAGTTGCCTGGTTGGACTAAGAGCGAAATGAAACTACAAAATAAATTCTAAAATGCCCCCGTTTGGTGGGTCGGCGAAGGAAAATTTGCTTTCGAGTTTTTACAAAATGATAATTTTAGGAAGATTTCGCACGTAATAATTGTGATTTTTGTAAAACCTTATAGACCTTTCTCATAATTGGCAGGCGGTTTTGATATGCTTTTGTCTACATTCAAATTTACCCGGTTAGCCTTGTTCTTGAGTTAAGCAAACAAAACAATATGTTACTGAAAGCGAGACTAACCGGGCAAATTTAAGAATATTAAAATCGCTGCCACTTGTGAGATAGGACTATAAGCTAGTACCGGTAGACTTTCAAAGAGATTGACAGCACACAAATAGACTTATATATGAAACCAGCAATAGAATCAAGTTATTCTATTTCCTCGGGCAGAATTAAGTTATAAATCGGTGGACGATCAGAAAGTTCTAGAATTATCATGACGCACTAGTGTTTGTTTCACTTCCCAGGATTTTCACTGGAATCAGGACCAGTTTTCTCCCTCGTTCGTTCCAGGCTCCGCTGAAGGATTGTGGTTGGCCTTTATTTCCATGACAACCGTTGGGTCAGTAAAAGCAGAAGAAACTTATTTTTATATTATTAAAAAATTAAAGAATAAATTAGATGAATATTAATAAGTTAGATAAATAAATAAAAAGTTAACCCTATTCAGACTGGGCACTCTTTGAGCTCCTGTGACTGGGGGGGGGGAGGGGGGGGCGCTTCCCCCCGTTAGTAACTCTGGATCTATAAATGCTATTGTCATAAAACTCAGAGATTAGATAGAACTTGTCTAGCTAACTCGATTAACACAATCATTGTTCTTGTATGACGTCAAATTACGTCACACTATAAAAAATTATACAATTTTGCACTTTTTTGTTTCTCTTTGGCTTTATGAATTAAGGCTTTGAAATTATTGATTTTTATTGCATGTTAACACTAAACAAAGAAACTACAACAATGATAAAGTCAATTGAATCAATGTAGTTTTTCTTATTAACGATTTGATCTTAAATGAAAAGACTAAAAAGTGTTTTCAGTGGCCTAAAGTAACAATAGTAGTAATGTAGCTTTTTAAAAAATTAATTTTAAAGTTATTTTTACTTCGGAGTAACAAAATTTGTTATCAACACTGTACACATCGGCCCGAAGTCAACAATATTGGAGAACAGTTTGAAAAAATTGCATTGATGACGTTACTAGAAAAAAATTTGATCATAACTAAATTTGTTTTATATACTAATAGGGAAAAGACTTTGACATACAATAAAATTAATTTAAAAACTACAAAAAAAGTAAAAATTTGAAAAAAACTGTCAACTAAAATCCTGTTACCATGGCAACTTGCAATTACTTGACTCAAAGTCACTCTTACCAATACATTGCCTAATAAATTTTAGGAAAAGTCCGAAAATTTGGTGGTGTTTTACAAAAGTATGTAAAAGTTACAGAGTTTCAAACTTGGAGCAGCACGAAAATCCCCCCTCCCCCCCCCGCAGTCTGAAT
>JAOBRD020850816.1:0-29793 GCA_027575215.2 Hydrozoanthus sils
AGGGATTGGCAGATTCAAACCACACTACATAGTTGGAATGCCATCTGGCGGCAGTTAAGTTCTGGACCTTTTCCGTTCTCAATGAGGTTAAAAAATACCGATTTTCTAATACAGATATATTGTGTACGAGCCTGAAACTTGCCTGGGACAAAGATCAGGAACCCATTGATCGTTCTGTGGTAAATTGTTTGAGAGATTTTTTTTTCGTTCGAGTTCTGACGCGTTTTGTCGAGGCGATGCTGATAGAGTTGCCTGCCTTTACTCTTTCCTTCTCCTATTACCTCGCTCCCCACAGCCCGATCTCCACAGCCTTCTTAAAACTCCCATATATCCTTAACTAATTCGCCAAGCTCTGAAATAAACACACCACAAAGTAATTATCGTTTATTGTGACCTTTATTTAACAGCATATGTACTACGAGAGAAGGTTACAAGGACGAATTCAGCGCGAGTTCATGTAAATACTGACAAACCGCAAGAGAGCGCAATTAATATGCAACTGTCAACTGAACGGACTCACACACTTCGTCTGGTAAGCCTGTGCTATAACTGTCTAAAAATTAAAATCTACCGTCGATCCTCGGTAAAATACCTGAAACAGAAAGTATAGCAGCAAAACTTCTATAACCTAATTCACTGTTCAGATTTGGAAGTTTCATTTACCTAACACATCAGATACTGTTACTTTTTTAGCTTAAAAAACTGGTTCAAGATTGTACATCTATTTTGAGCAAGATTGGCTGGAATACGTACGTACGTTACAACCTACCTACTCCAAAGTTATTTCTTTCTTATATGTTTAAGAACATCCGCTCAGGATTCCAGAAAAGGTAATTTGTAGGGTGTCCCAAGTCCGTATCGTTAAAAATAGTTTTTAAAACGCGCACGGTGAACTCTAAGGGAGCCACCATCTTTGTGTGCTCGCGATTTAATCGGCGTGGCATCACAACGTCAAATTGCAGTTTGTTATTGAAGAAATGTAAGGAGTTTGTTAAAGTTGCTCCAAAAGGAGCACTGGATAATTTTACGAAAGATGGAAACAATGAAACAGGCCAAAGAAGGCAATGGAGCTGATTCTTTAGATACTTTGACGTTGTGAGTGCAACATGGCGGCCTCCATGGGATTGACTAGTGCTTTCTTTACTCATTTTTATAGAATATTAATTAATGAATCGTTTTAGAAAGTGTATTTTTGGAATCCCGAACTTATGTTTTCCAACATATCGAAAATAATTTCGAAGTGCAGGTTCTCTTCAAAAGCAACAGCTTGAAGTAGGCCAGAAAATACTAACATATCTTCGATTAAAACTTAATGAGCGTGGTGTGTCTTTATGAGCTATTCTAACTGACTTCTTCCATTAGTTAACCTCAAAAAGAGGGAAGATCGTTAATTTCTATCACGCTTTCATTGCATTTATGACGTTCACCACCTTAACCGCGCTTTGGCCTGCGTTGTTCATCTTATGTTCTTGCCCTGGGTCATTCTTCTTTGTAGATCGCTTTCGTATTGAGTCTTTAGCTTTTCTCGCAGGCACTTGGTTTTCCAAATCACCTTTAATGTCATAATATTTCAGAATCATCTCCTCCCAGTCAACCACACTTTGAATCTTTCCTTCCTCATTTGCGCCTGCTTCGATTCCTACGTCGCTCACACCACCGGTGCGTTTCCCTTTCTTTGCATTGCCACGCTGCGAACCGTTTCTTTCCTTTTCTTCTTCGGCACGCATCAGGTTTTTAAATTCTGGACCACAGCAGTTGCAACGGGCTCTCACTAGCACTTTGATGAATTTGTACACTACGATAAAGATGTTAAGTGGAACCGGTCGAGGAGCATCACGCTCCATGTTTCGGATCAGCTTGGCGCGGCCAAATTTCCACTCGATGTCGGACCGTTCCTGGATTCTCTGGTAAGTATCGCTCATCATGGCGATAAGGAGGTTAACAAGAACTATTAGACAGAGTACGTTGTACACACCAAACACTGCCTTTGCGAAAGGGAAGGAAACGCTAAGATACTTTTCTTTTCTCGCATTAAAACTTTGTTGGGTCGTAAGTCCGAAGAGGCCAAAGAACAAGTGCTCGATAATAGTTGCCATTCCAAAATCAACACTATTTATTTGAAAGTTGTTTTCTTCAAGATACAAAGGCTTGAAAACCGCGCCCAGCTGCAAGGCAAATCCAATCACAAAGATCAGCATAATGACAAGGAACCGCAGCACATCAATTACGAGGTGGCCGATGATGACTCCCCAGGGACCAAAAAGATGGTGAATGGAGAGAAACTCTAACAATTGAACCATGCACAGCATGAGACACAAGCCAAACAGCTGATTACGGCCGAAAATCATTGCTACTCGTATATCATCGGAGAAAGCCAGAGCAGTTGCGTGAAGCAAAACCCCAATAAAGCCTAAAACATAAAACAAAGAATCTGTAAGTGTAATGAAAAAAAGAAGATGACGGCAGTAACCAGTTACCAACTATGCCCCACTGCTTAAAGACAGTTTCATTCTGTCAAAGGTCGATAAGTGCCAATGGTTCTGCAAGTTTGCTGTGTTTTGCAAGCTAAGATGCCTCAGCTCGACTTTATTATCTATAAGCAGTGCTGCATAATTCGACAATGGTTTGATAAATAGGAATTGTCTTGAAAACCTTTGAAACTCGTGGAGGGCAACTGTAAGTCTGGCGTGAGAGAAACATGATACTTCTCTTATAGAGACAAACAATTTTTCATGGTTCCTATCAAATAGAATACTCAACAAAGCAAAAGATAGAGGATGTGAAGCATCTGGAACATATTGGAGGAACTTAACTTAGGAAACTTTTAAGGCTTATCTCTTATTGATCATTATTTCAGTTGTAACATCAGGACCCCACATGGTGCTATTAGCTTCCTATATTGCTTACAGAAGCTGAAGTTTCAGTACTATACCGAATACAAGGATGATAACAGGTATCCATCCCAGTCCACTCCTCTCTGCTTTCCTGGTTACCTCAGCCACTAACATTCCCAGAAACCAGAGCAACAAAAACCATTCGTAGAAGCGAGGCAATAAGTTTTCAAGGGAGTGCTTCCAAGGGATGACCACGGTTAAGATCAGAAAGAACATGAAATATAAGTGAGAAACAATGCGGCAACTGAACTTGATGATTGGGATGTGGTTGTACTTGTTCTTGATCCGCAGAGTCAGGTAAATCCAAACAAAAGGACAGAAGAAGGAAACGAGAAACAGCACAATGAATTTCCAGTCCTCCCAGTGAATCAGCTCACCATACCTGTTGTGATTCAAAAATAACGCCATGAGTTAGTAAAATGAAGTTTGTTCAAGTACAACTCTTTGTCATTTTTTATATGTCTGCCCACCTTTCTAACAGCAGAAGTTGTGAAAAACCTGTTACAAAGTAATTCATTTGAAAAAGCATAAAACTCCACACTATGGCATGCACTTGCTGTGTTAATTATGGAAACTTTTTTTAGATTTTGAATTCTTTCCTAAACTACCTGAAAACTTTAACTTGTATTTAATCTCAGTAACTAGCTGTTATAAACATTCTATCAAAAAGGGGAATGACATGCATGGAATTACCACCTGCGTTTCATGCTTTACAAAACAACCCGAGCCGAGCTAATAATAAGCAATTATCCTAGTTTAACTCTTAACAAAACGTTTTGGTTGTCATGGTAACTAACCCTGGGTAAGGACTAATAGTCTTTTGAACTACTCGGCCCAGAAGTACAAACACTCCTTGGGTAGTAGTTTTAGATTTTCTAGAAATAAGAAAGGGAAGAACATCTGATTGTACCATATATCCGTGACATATTGCTGCACAAATGGATGCGAAACACACTCCTTCTGTTCACAGTCAATCAGGTAGTCAAGAAAGGCGACGTCTTTGTAATCTTTTGAATTGAGGACAGTCTCGGAGTCTTCGGCACAAACAACCGTGATGAAATCTTTTGCCATCACCTCGCACTCCTCAGCAGCTTCGATGAGATCTTTGGTGTACTCTTTCGCCCGGCTAGATTCTGCTCTGTAGTGACGGGACATGCGTGATGCAAAGTATACTGGGGCTGGTGATGTCAAGACAAAGTCTTTCACCAGTTTGTGTTGGTTTGTTCGCGAGCAGATCATGAGGTTGAACATGAACTGCAACAAATGCAGAGAGCCATTAAATATTTTTTATTTTTGATTGCTAATGACATTTTACACTTGGCCATTACCACTACTTATACCACTTAACACTTTGCCATCACCTTTAATAATATAATTATGCATTTTACTATGAGCACTACTAATACCACTTTACCATTTGGTTTTACGATACCATTACTAACACCATAATGCATTTCGCCATTACCACCACTAACATTTTACACTTGGCCATTACCACTAATACCACTCTACACTTGACCATTACCAGTACTAATTAATACCATTTTACAATTGACCATTACCATTACAAATACTATGTTTTTCTCGTTATCACTAGTAAAACCATCATACACTTGACCATTACCACTGCTAACACCATTTTTACCTTTGACCATTACCATATCTAATATCATTTCATAGTTCAAAACACTCATTAATGATACCATTCTATACTTTGTGTATAATATACTCATACAATTGCCATCGCAACAACCGTTATCGTACTACATCATCAAAAATATGTGGATGGCCTTTTCATTAGATTTGTCATTTTCACCGTCACTTTTATCATAATTACCATCCTTATTTTCATCATCATACACATTTTCATCGTTATATTTTTCCATCACTGTCAACTCAAACGCCATAGTCAATCTCGATGTTACAGCTATGAGCAGTACAATTCTTAGACTCGTATCACTATTCAAGCATAATGCTCTCGCTTTTAAGTGTTACACAACAGAAACACTTGTGGTCATGAATGCTTTACCGTCTTGTCTTGTTGTAGTTGTTCATGATTCAAAACTGTGTTGTTGATAATGTAATCTACGATTGCGTAGTGTCTCTCCGAGGCTGCGTAGCTTATGGCAAACTTCCCCTCCTGTAATAACGCACATGCGGTTACTTTTGATGTACATAGAGGATAAAACTCGGTGACGCGAGAGAAGTTTAGTCTTGTTGAGTGTTAAAAGCAATATTTAGAAAAGAGGGACAACGAGAAACCAATTTCATATCTCCAAGTCACCGGGTGTTTTTAAATATATGATGTAAAGATTTCAGATTAACCTAGAGAATAACTTGAAGCATAAGAGAAGGTACGTTTTTATTTGGGGGGGGGGAGGGCTGGGGCCTCAGAGGGGAGGGTCATCAGTGAAAGGGAGCATCAAAAGGGGAGGGTCATAGTTCTTTGTAAAGCTATTCGAGGGGAGGGTCACACACCTTTACACATAATTTTTAATGACGATTTTCGTGATTTTACTTTCCATTTTTCTTAAAGATTAACGTTTTTTACACTTCCGTACTCAAACTTCAGCTATAAAACGTAAATACCCCACACTGATTGTTCACATTTTCGTGTTTTTGCTCGCACACAGCGAAATATATATTCTGAGTTTTCTACGGCATGGAAAATATCACGTAATAGTGAGGGGAGGGTCGCACTTTTGTCAGTCACCTAAAGATGGGGGGTCAGGAGTTTTTTTTTTATTAAAACGAAGGGGAGGACCAACACTTTTTTTGGAAAAAAACACCAAAATTCCCCAGACCTCCCCCCCCCAAGAAAAAACGTACCTTCCCTAAGTAATAAACGACCTACAAGTTTTATAGTGTCCCTACAGCATGAGGAATGTAGCTTTTACCGCCCAAAGTGGATAAATTCTTGTCATCAACGCAAGCAAGCTTTAAAGTCAGATCGTTAGTTAAAATTATGGGGAGTGGAAAGGTCAAAAGGAGACAAAGAACACTACCCTTTTATATACTTCAGTTACAATATAGAAATATTTTTTGTCTTTTATCTGTGACGGTTTAACTTTTGATGGCAAAAAAATTTTTTAGTATTCCTAATTTTATACTCCTAAAATCTTAGATTGTAATGAAACAATGTAAAACGCGGCCACCTTAGGTGTACATGTACTGCGGTCGTCAGCTTATATTCTATTTTATCGTGTATGAATAAAGGCTTCTTATAACCATTACCATTTTTATTATTATTTTATATTTATCAAATTTATACTGGCAAAAACTAACGATAAGAACTAACGTTTCGGCGACATCTTGGCGCAATTATCAAGGGAAACTAAAATAATTATGCGAGTTCAAGATTGACTAAGAGATAAGAGTCACTGATTTGAATAATATAGACAAAGGCCTTAGCATGAATCGGACTCAATTTGCGCTAAGGTCTTTGTCTATGACTCTGAATTCTTAGTCACTCTTGAACTCGCACAATTATTTTAGTTTCTCTTGACAATGGCGCCAGGATGTCGCCGAAACGTTGGTTTTTATTGTTAGTTTTTTTTTCCCCGTATATGTTTATCTAAATCACTGTTGATTATTATTAAATTATTTTGTTTATCATAATCGTTATTATTACTATTACGGTTAAAATTATTATTATTACTATTATTATTTACCTTATTTTCCACGTGTGTATTGGCACCAAACTCAACCAACAGTTTCACAATGTTCAAATGCCCTTCATCGGCTGCTAAATGCAGCGGAGTGTTATTTAGCTATATTAAGAGAAACGGGAACGTTTCAACTTTTATTATAATCGTTATAAGCTTTATAAGATAATAAGTTTCAATCATATCTTAACTTTTGACGCAGAAACGTTTAACGAAATTTCTCTTTTAGACTCAGTCTAAAAACTACATCTCCTTAGAAAATGACAAATACTATATGCACGTTTGCGCTGACGAGGCTCAGCAAGGCCGAAACGCTAACAACCGTCCACGGCTGCTCACACTCGGACTCATTATTATTAATGATATTCAATTATTTAAAGTAGATATATAGAGAATATTACACGGTGGCGCGAACTTATGAAGTATATCTTCGAATGGAAAAAAGAGATAACGAACGAGTTTGTAAAATAGTTACGAAAACTCGAAGGTCAAGTACAAGAAAACCACGATTATAATTATTTAAAATTGGATCGGAAATGCGTACAAATACCACGGAAAGTGGTGTAAACTTCCACTGAAATATAACGGAAACGTGTGTATTTCGACCGAAACACGACAGAAACGCCTGGGTACTTCGACCGAAACATGACGGAAACGTGTGTGTACTTCGACCGAAACATGACGGAAACATGTGTGTACTGTAGACTGAAACATGACGGAAACGAACTAAAAAGAGTCCGTTTCCGTCGTATCCGTCACAGCGGAAACGTGTGAAAGCGCCATGTTTCAGTTGACGGAAACATGTGTTTAGCGTAACGGAAACACATATTTACATCACGTTTCCGTGGTAAAACCGTTAACGGAAACGTGCGATTTCGTCCTGTGTGAAATCTTATTTTTACGACGAGATAAACTTAATATGGTCGCGCAAATGGTAAATTTCTTCTTGTTATAAATGAGGATACGGAAAATATGTCGCTAGTATCCCGGATGTAGCTTTGTATGAAATCTATAAGTAGATTTTTTTTTACAGTAAAACACTCATATCTGCGTGTGAAATAAAAAGGGGTCAAATCCCGCTACCTATATGTGGCCTCAATTGGTGCCAACAGTTAGTGATTGCAAGTTATTTTCAAAACGCATGCGCAGAACATGTGTTTGTACATACGTTATCCAGCTCGTTGATGTCAGAGCCCTGGCTGAGTAAGAGAGTCACGAGCTCTGCGTGGCCGTTGGCAGCTGCCATGTGGACAGGGGTACGCCCCGAAGTGTCTTTCGTGTGTAACTGAAGGGCTGATTTGCTGATGAGTATGCTGACAGCTTCTATGTGACCGTTTTCAGCTGCCAGATGCAAGGGAACTGCACCCTGAAAATTAAGTGAAAAAAAAGTGACTAACATTAACAGGGTTGCTTGTGGCACGCCGTTTGTGGCAATACTCTATACAATAATTTATTCAATAAATCTATCCAATGTTTTGTGTGAGATTCAATCAAACCTTCAGAGTTAATTTGATCTTTCAATATGTCATCCATTCCAATAATTTGTTCAATTCAGTCTTTAGAGAGCACTCTGTTCAATCTCGATTAACTCAATGACTGGGGCGAGAGGCCATGGTGTGTCGCAAGAGACTGGGGAGATCTGTCTGAGGGTTACCTATACACGGAAGTGCAATGAAATTTGCGGATGCTGTTGATATAGATGCAAATGACGTTCTAAAAAATTCCTAAGCTCATTTCTTAGGAAGGCCCGCTACATGTGTTGGCACATCAGTCAGTTTAAGAATAACTAGTGAGCAGTGCATATTGTTCAATTGTAATCTCTCTCCAAAACTTTTCGTTTACATACAACAGACTTCTTCAGTGATAACCGAACCTGCTTGCCCAAATTATTATAGATCAAAAATGGATTTAAACACTTTCTGAAGGTTGTTTTAAAAAAACTTATTTTTTATTTCATTCGTCACGACAAATGAATGAGAGAAGTAAAAATAATAGGGCATGGCAGGGGATTCAGAAACCACGTGACTTGTACGAGGAGGTCCACTCGTTGAATCAAAATTAATTAATTTTTCTTGGGTCTAGAAGCTATATAACGGACTGGCTACATATAAAAGCATAAAAGAAAGAAAACAATTCAGTAGTTATCGGGTCATCAGGAGTTCTGTAAGTAAATTTCCGTTTGAATGAAGGAAAAGAAGATAAAGTAAAGGACGACAGCAATGAGCTCCAAACTTTAAGGGCCTTGAAAAATTGGTAAAACGTTTGATATTACTCTGGTTTTAAGGACAAACGAAGCTCAAAAAAAAATCGTGTAAAAATGCTCACAATTCTACTTACGTAATGGGTCAAACGTTATTTTCACACTTTCAACATTAACACTTTTGATTGAGCCGCGCATAAAATTTTCGTGTTTTTACATTTGAAAGGGAAAGCATGAAGTCACCAAAAAAACGTAATGTTTTTTCCGTAAACTCGCTGGTCTTTAAACTATTTCGTCTCCTTCATGTATTCTGAAGAGGGTTTTGAAATCTTTTGTGTTCTAACACAAACATTCCAACACATTTCTTTATCCAAAACAAATTAAGAAGCACTTTTATTTAAACAAATGAAGTGTCCAAATCCAGTAGACTTTGTTTAGTCTTTTATCCTTGCGTGTATCTGTTTTTATTTGGCTTTTTTTTTCATTCTTTTTCATGTCTAACTAAGGAAATTGCCACAAAATAAGACTTTTGTCTAACTAGAAAACCTTATAAAAATTATTAGACATTATACATTTCCTTTATTGTCATCTATATTTCGGGTTTTTTTCATATTTCACTTACTTTGTACTAATATTTGACCTAAATTGATTTACTTCATTTTTTGTTAACCTGTAAATGATATGGAAATGTGAAACAAATAAAGTTGAAAGTTGACTGCTGATGAGTTCTTTGTAAATGCACAACGCGTCATCTGCTTTGAGCAGTATCAACGCAATTCTTTCCCTCTGTCTAGAAGTGAGACACTTTTTACATTACGATCTTGACGTAAACTATTTTGCAGTAACAAAAGCAAGAAATACTTCTTGTACCATAACTGCCGTTGTAGCATCCACTCTGACACCAGAATGGTTCAGCAGCACTCGGATTGTAGCTGTGTCTCCTTTCTGGGCTGCTAAATGCAGAGGAGTGTAGCCATACTAAAACGTAAAAACACAAGTAAGTGCATGTTCTGTAAATAAGATATATAAAACAAGAAACGAAGATAACAATTGAAACCATCAGGAACAAAACTTACATCAATTTCTTCTTCCTCTCCTTCGGGGGAGCCTGGGCACTGTAATAAAATGACAAAAATTTGAACTTCAAAAAGAGAAATTTCAATAACAAACGAAAATGATCATATCTTGATGTCTCATATCTTTCTGAAAAGGTTTTTGATATATCTTTACATCGTATTCCTGTTGGAAGTTGCCCGCTTGAACGGGATTTCTGTTTTAACAAAAAATGGCAGCAAAAAGAAAGCGTGAGGAGATAGACAACTCTTTAATTAATGATTATAGCTATAATTTGTGAGCAACCATTACGAGAAACCAAGTGCAAAATGGGCTGCGTAACAGAAGTAAAATGATGCAACCGGATAAGAAAACACACGACGTAGTTTGATTTCCAAGAAATGTTCTTACAAGATTTACAATTAATCTAAATGCTTTTTTGTTTTGAAGATTATGGAGCCTAAAGTTGTTAATTTTATAGCGTTGAACAAAATTTGTTGTCAGTTGGTTACACGAAAATGTTTTTATGGTTAATATCTTGCCTGGAGTTCCAATTTTCACGATAACTTAGCACTCTTCCTTTTGAAAACGAATATGAAAACTGACTCAGCTTTTAAGGAACCTAGACAAATTGTTTTTATAAAATACTGTGTTAACATAATAATTAGTGTTAGTATTTTCCACAGTCAAATCAAAATGTCACTCCCCGTTGTATTAATCCGAATAAGCAATAACAGAAAGCAAAATAAATGCAGAGTAACGCAAGCTGAATTTTAATCAAACCTTTTTAGTAGATCTGGTTATAATGGTCTTTTTAGACTCCTTCATAAAGTCAGTTAGCTGTAGGTTGAATGACGTATGTGTGGTTAACGATTAGTAGTGGAAGTTAATGGTCTAGAAGTGTTAGCAAAGTTAAAAACATGAGTAAAAAAGGGTCGCTGAAGTTAATGTTATCTAGCCTGGTGATGTTAGAAAAACTAAAAGCATAGGTTAAAAAGAATGTTTTTAAGACAAAGGTAGTTATTCTCGAGTTTTAGGACAAACTGAAGGCATGTGCTAAGAACAGTTTAAGTTAGTGGTATCTAGCAAGGAGAAGTTAGACAAAATGTGAAAAGCATTCGTAAAGAACAGTCGTTTAAGGCATGGGCACCTAGTCTAAAGATGTTAGCCAAACTGTCGAAATCGTGTTCTAATCAAGAACATTCTTTTAAGACAATTGTGTCTCTAGACCATAGATAATAGGCAAGCAGCTGAATGAGCAAAGAGCAGTCGTTTGAGGGAATGGTATCTAGCCTGGGGTTGTTATAGACTAGCTGTGTATAGCATGAGCTAAGAACAGTTGTTCGAGGGAGTGGTATTTAGCCTGGAGTTGTTATAGACTAGCTGTGGATGGCATGAGCCAAAAACGGTCGTTTGAGGGAGTGGTATCTAGGTTTGAGTTGTTAGACTAGCTGTGGTAAGAATGAGCTATGAACAGTCGTTTGAGAGAATGGTATCTAGGTTTGAGTTGTTAGACTAGCTGTGAAGAGCATGAGCTAAGAACAGTCGTTTGAGAGAATGGTATCTAGCCTGAAGGTGTCATGCAAACTTAAGTAAGTGCTAGTGTTAGAAAACCATTTTGTTTTAAGGTCCCCCACTGAGATGGACACACTTGTACTTTGTAAAAGGTCGGGACCAGGACAAAAAAATGCGTCAAAAAAAATTTCCCAGTTGCTTAACAAGGCATCCATCCGAAAAACGTTAAACAATGTGCTGTCATTTCGTGTACATGAATGTGTACTTACCTCGCTCTTGCTGGTTCCAATCACAGGCACTTTGGCAAGAGCTTCAATGACTACATCAGTCTGACCGTACATGGCAGCCACGTGCAGAGCGGTGAGGCCATTCTGATATAGATATGTTTATAAACAGAAGATTATTAAGCAATATGTTACTAGGAAACAATATCTAAGTACTTGTTGTATGGCCGATTGGTTGTCTCTTAAAAATCACCTTCGTAACAATCAAATGAATTAACAAATTACTAACTAGAAGAATTTGTGTGTGAAAAAAAATTGAAGGTAGGCTATTTTTTTGTATACAAAAGAAAGATAGTTCATTACCACTTTTTTCCTATTTTAAGACAAGAAATCAGTGAAGGCCTTCATTCATTACATAAATTATCATAACTTACCAATTTTATAAAGACTAACCTTTACACTTGCTCTATCAAATGCAACTTTCCCCCATAACATATCGATCACTTTTAACTGACCAAACCTGGCAGCCAGAAGTAACACACTCATGCCGTCCTAAAGAGCCAGAAATGAAATGGTTTCAATAAACAGATACTACGCAAAAACCTTAAATCTTCTTTTGTGATTGGCTAGTTTTTTTCTTGAACTAGGTTATAACATAGAATCTTGACAAGAACGAAGATAGAGAATGAGTTAAACACCGAACCGCAACTTGACCTTCTTTTTTGCCAGAAAATGTTATATGTTCCATCTAATCGTAAGTCAGATGGTTTCAAAAATTCTACATAATTACATACTCTTGTCCATGTAGTTTGGGTAAAATGGCAAACAAAACATCTAACGAGGCCTCAATAGCATAGTTAGAAAGTTATAAAATTAAGTTAGTATGTTGGTAAGTAGATGGGAGGACTCCTCGATCGCATAGTTAGAAAGGCATAAACTTAAGTTAGTATGTGGGTAAGTAAATGGGTATCTATGTGTGTATATATGTTTGTATGGGCTCTGTGAGTCTGTCAAGCGCTCAATGCAGGATAGAGAACAATACACCAAAGCTGTTGTTTGCATATTTTGCAAAATAAATATTTGGCAAAATTTTGATGTTTGCTCCATAATGTTCGCCTGAAAGTTTCTTGTTAAAGCTCACAGGATCCTCCTCTGTCACCGACTTGCATGAGATACTTACAGGATCCTGTAATCGATGAGCCGACTTGTTTCAGATACCTACTGGATCCTCCTCTGTCACCTATGCAAAGACTTGTATCAGATACTTACAAGATCCTCCTCCATCGCCTATGACCGACTTGTAATAGTACTTACAGGATCCTCCTCTGTCACTGGTGCACCGACTTGTATGTCGAGGATCCTCTTCTGCCATTGATGCAAAAACTTGTATTAGATACTTACAGGATTCTCCACTGTCACCAATGCAACGACTTGTATCAGTACGTACGAGATCCTCTTCCGTCACTGATGTTCAAACGTGTATTACATACTTACAGAATCCTCCACTGTCAACGATGAACCGAATTGAATCAGTATGTACAGGATCCTCTTCTGACACTGATGCACCGACTTGTATCAGGTACTTACAGGATCCTCCATTGTCACCGCTGCACCGACTTGTGTCAGTACGTACAGGATCCTCTTCTGTCACTGATGCATAAACTTGTATCAGATACTTACAGAATCCTCCACTGTCACTGATGCACCGACTTGTATCAGATACTTACAGGATCCTTCCCTGTCACCGACGCACCGACTTGTATCAGATACTTACAGGATCCCCCACTGTCACCGCTGCATCGACTTGTATCAGTACGTACAGGATCCTCTTCTGTCGCTGATGCATAAACTTGTATCAGATACTTACAGGATCCTCCACTGTCACCGCTGCACCGAATTGTATCAGTACGTACAGGATCCTCTTCTGTCACTGATGCATAAACCTACAGGATACCCACTGTCACAGATGCACCGACTTGTATCAGATACTTACAGGATCCTCTTTTGTCACCGATGCACGGACTTAAATCGGATACTTACAGGATCCTCCTTTGTCACCGATGCACCGAATTGTATCAGTACGTACAGGATCCTCTTCTGTCACTGATGCATAAACTTACAGGATCCCCACTGTCACCGATGCACCGACTTGTATCAGATAGTTACAAGATCCTGTAATCGATTAATCGACCTATAACATATACTTACAGGATCTTCCTCTGTCACCGATGCACCAACTTGTATCAAATACTCAACAACTTCTGTCCGTCCCGCTCGTGCAGCCAATAGCAGCGGTTTGCATAAAACGCTCTGAAAAATGAACATTTGATTCGAATAGTTTTTTTGATTTAATTACTAATAACAGGACAGAATTTAATCATACATTATATATAAGAATAGGGGGAAAAGAGTACCATATCTGCAAGGTTAACGCTTAAGGCTTTTGTGCAATATAAAAGCGTTTATCTGTCTATTAGTCAGGAACTATCGTTTAAAATGCTTGGTAATCGGGGTCAACATCAACCTTTCTTGCGCAATGCATCAATCATGTAAGCTACAACCTAAATATTTGCATAAAACATTAACATTGATCTTTTACTTTGTCCGCAGACACCCTGCCAAAATCTCCCTCGATGAGAACTTTCAGTACAGTCATGCTTCCTGTGTTAGCCGCTATTTGCAAGGCGTTGATGCCCTCCTGCAAACAAAGGCAAAATGGAAATCAGATATCAAAAGGCTGCTAAGCTGTAGAAAAAAGGGTAATTCCATAACTGATTTCAAATTAAATACTTAGTTTATGCAATTTAGGGGGGGAAACCAAAATATTTTGGTTTTTTTTATTTCTCCAAACTGGATGAATGTCGAATGCTTGGGTGGAAATCCCAATAAAATCGTCACCTGAAAGAATTCATCCAAATAAACTACATACTATCCAAATAACTCCAACAGAACTGCAATCCCTTGAGTCGCTTGATTGTCGCCCATACAGTAGGACCTTTACCAACTCTTTATCAAAGAGGCCATCTATATCCGGGTTCATAGGCCGGACTTGAACCGAGACACTGGAAGATACCTGTTCCCCCACATCTGGGACAATCTGTTGCGGTCACGTGTTTCTAAACCACGTGACCGCTAAAAGTATGTCGGTTCACAATTCTTGCTCCTCATTTATATGTGAACAAGCCTCCGAGAAGGAGCCGAAAGCTCGTATGCTTCAACTCTGTATAAGTACTGTGTATAAGTTTAAAACTTTTTATTAATAAATAGTGAATACAATAATGCACCGTGCGGGCCACCTGCATGCTGACGTCTTCAAAATTACAATAGTCTTACAATTACGGAACGATAAACAGAAAATTTTCTTAATCTTCTTTTATTTTTATGCAGGTAGCTTTTTAAATCTTTTTCTGTTCACAAAGCGTCACTAGGACGAAAGAGAGGGCAAACGAGTCAGACATGGTCGAAAAGAGAGAGGAAGAAATGTGTTTTTGAGCCGTTGGCGTCGATATTGCTGTCCTCGATCGTTGATGAAGGTCAACACTCTGAGTAACACTCTGACACGTAGTGCAGCAAAGGGTTAACAACTCACAGAGCAGATACAACGTTAAATCACAGCACCAAAAAGTCCAACACAGGATTAGATCACACGAAGTTTGAATCCAAGAATTATTTTTTGAAGTTTTTGGTAACACGTTTTCACCATTTTGACAACGAAAACTTTGGTGGTTCAAAATATTAAAACAAATGACTGTTTGATTGATTTGCAAATCAGCAAAGAAACTACCAAGATCAGATACAAAGCGATCCAGGTTTTAACCAAAAATGTAAATAGCTGTAACGCCGTTGCTGCAGTCTTGCACGAAATTCTGTAAATAAGGCGAAGAAACAAAATAAACTTACACTATTAAGCTGAGTGAGTGTTTCGGGTCTTTTTTCAAAGAAGATTTTTACAATCTCCCCGTAGTCATTTTCTGCAGCATAGTGCACTGGAATCATCTCTTTCTGCAACAAACATTGATAGAATACAAGAATAAATAAGTAGGCTAAAAATGGAAAATAAAATATAATTTTAACTTTTTTAGCCCCATAACCAAAGAAGACCCTTATAGTATATATATATGTACTCATACATACTCCAGAAAAACTAGAAAAGTTGCCGAGAGACAACAGACAAAAGACCTTCAGCTGCTCTTCAACATGAATGAGTTAAATTAAGTTCAAACATTTGGGTAGACTTTGTATTTCATTTGTTTTGTTACAGCTCCTAAGTAAATCGTAATTGTCGAATTATAAACTTAATAAGTATAAGAACAACAAACTGACTTTCGTATAAAACAAACTGAATTTCAATAAAAGAAAACTTAGTTTCTACTCGTTATTCTAAACCTCAGACAAACTTTTTTTGCTTGGCCTTAGATGTGGCGAAAATTTCATGCCACCAAGCAGGCAATATAGTCTTAATAGTATAACACATTTTCAGCGTATCCTGTTGTCACTGTATCATACATTATCCAATGAAAGATGAAAACTACTTACACTATCTGCAGATCTTGCCTCAGCACGGAATTTCAGCAACAGGCGGCAAATTTCAAGCTGACCCTTGAGTGCAGCAAGGTGCAGTGGACTCTT
This sequence comes from Hydrozoanthus sils, assembly GCA_027575215.2. Taxonomy (NCBI): domain Eukaryota; kingdom Metazoa; phylum Cnidaria; class Anthozoa; order Zoantharia; family Hydrozoanthidae; genus Hydrozoanthus; species Hydrozoanthus sils. The sequence goes on from JAOBRD020850816.1 coordinate 16,181, forward strand.
TTTGTCCTAAAAACATTTCATTTTGAATTTACTGACATTAATGATGCCCACGTTGGTAATGATAGTAATGGCAATAATGGTATAGAAATAGAGGATATTACATGGCCGCGCGGAGATACGAATTTTATCTTCGTGTGTTGAAAAAATATTTTCAACAAGAGAAGATAAAATTCGTATCTCCAAGCGACCATGTAATTTTCTTTTTATCGCATGCTTAGTGAGATTCTACATCAACGAAGTAGATTGACAAGTTGTTTCAACGCTGGGAAAGTTTCATATCAATCACACGTGATGATATGGAAATTGTGCGTTCTGATTGGCTGTTTTTGATATCACCACGTGTGATTGATGTTCATGGCTGATACGCTATATATTTCACCGATCTACTATGTAAATATCGAACTAAGTATGTGATAAGTGATAATATCTCCAAATTTGCAATAAAAACTGAGTCGCTAAGATAAGTACATCAATTCATAAATGAAGTGCATGGCCATATGATCTGGTAACAGCTTGGTTTAAGTTTTGAAAAAGACGACTGACTGACAAGTATTGTAGTTTTCCATAGTTCAACGTCATGCTTACGTTACGTAAGTATGTTACGTTGAGCATCTCGAGTTTGTTTAAGAATTGTTATCAACTAAAACCTTTGGGGCTAGTTTTGTTTTGTTTTTTTTTTGCAAAGCAATGCACAGGTTTGTCAATACTGTTGTCTCCGTCTTTCTTGATCCTCTAAAATACTAAAAAAAAATTCCATTATTACCACTACTTGGCTTTTCGTGATTTATCCAAAACCGGATTACGTTTAATCAAAATCGAACATTGGTATTAGTATTAGTATTAGTATTAGTTGTTATTAGTGGTAGCAATATTAGCCGTAGCCAGTTGTCTGCATCACATAAATTTAAGAGAATGTACCAGTTAAAATGATACTGCAAGACTTTGGTAAATCACTGAATTTTTTTTAAAATGTTTGGAAAAAAATGAAAACAAGAACTGTTTAACTTTCAGGAGCCTTTCACTTCTTTTTTTCTTCGTAAATTTAAATCAATTTGTGCACCCTGCCTTGTCGACTTTGTTAAAATTGCACCAAATTACTTTCTTTTTTGTAGTTCTTATTTCATTACAGAAACTTATTCCTAAAATCAAAGATGTTCATGTTCGAAGTTGAACACATCTAGAGACCAAAATACACAAAGCTACACAAAATTTCTAATGGTTAAAAATTATCATTAAGTTGTAACTGTTGTATTTTGATATTTACAAAAGAAAATCCTACCATAGTGTAGACATCAACTGTTGCCTTGTAATTCTGAACAAGAAGTTTAACAAACTCCTCATGTCCATTTGCTGAAGCAATGTGCAGGGGAGTTGTGCCGATCTGAAGAACAAGCCATCAAATATAATGAACAGTAAGTCAAACAATCAAATCATTAATAACAGTAAAATAGCAATTGGAGAGGAAGGAACATCTTTACAAGATGGATGAATTAATTGTGCACCCATAACATAGTAAGGTATGCAAGTGTATATAAATGCACGCATACGCACTATGGTTTCGCACACAAGCAAGGATGGATCTTAAGGGAGTGGGAGACACCAGTCGCTAAAACTACTTAGTACCCTATGTCTAAGTCTTCATTTCAAGAGCAAACAAAGTACATACATATAGTTATAATTTATGCTTTTACATCAGAATTGCAGAGGTAGGAAGTAGCGACCTATATAGCTCTTACAATACAAGGTTACGTAGTTAAGATATGGAATAGCTTATTAAGAATTGTTCAATTTGAAAGTAACAATGGCATGTACTGTGCATGTGTTACTGTGGGAAAGACGTTTTAAGAAACCGCTTTAATGATAATGAAGCCTGTACCTGATGAAAAGGGTCGCTGAAAAACTACAGAGAACTACTTGCATGGTGTAGTTTTCGATTGAGGCAGATTACTACTACTGTGTTTCCTGCTACTATTCATCATCAGCAATAGCATGTTTGATACACAGGATACGTTTTAAACCATGGTTAATTTGACACTATGGGACTAAGCTATTTTTTTTTTAAACATTTCCACTGGGTGGCTCTTCTTTGTCAAAGCAGCAGAACATGATGTCTCAACCCTACTCTTATCGACAAATGTTTGGGATCTTTTCCAACGGCTTAACGTTAACGGAAGGTGTGGCGAAATAAGACCGCACAATTGTTCAGTCCTCGGCAGAGCCGTTGATCAAACCTGGGGCCTTACTTTTGACAGTTACAGCTTTTACCGACTGAGATAATGTCGCGCACACATAATTCTTACCTTCACCTGCTTTTCGTTTTCGATGTGGCTTCAAGAAAAACATGTATCACTCAAGGTATAAACATAGTCTTGATGTTTTTGTGTTTTTGGAATTCTAAGTTTATCTTGTATGTATGTCCAAAACACTACTCATAAGAGGTGCAAACTACAACATGATAATGATTATGAAGTTTCGTTCAAGCACAATGACAAGCAGCATCACTTGCTATGATTCCTGTACCTTTGTCTTAACATTGACGTAGGCCTTGTGATCCAACAACTCACGTGCTGTTTCCACGTGACCCCCTTCAGCTGCTTGGTGTAAGGCGGTGCTGCCAACCTGCAAACCACGTGCAATAAGAAATAGTCATAATGTAGTTGTAATTTTCAGAAGGCATGTTAGTAGCAGAACATATATTTAATTCCAATGCCATAGAAATTACATAAAACGAGGTTGAATCGAACAAATAGAAAGTTGTAAGAAAAAGCTTTCACCAAATAAAATTTAAACATAGTTCTCTTAAAAAATATGCTCTCAAAATATTTTTTATGACACTAAAGTAGCTTACATCTGACCTTAAACGGCAGTTCGAACAACATGAAGCAGATAATTACCAAATGTACCGTTTTAGTACAAAAACGTAATGCTAACTAAGTTTGTAAAGTAGCTTGCTCGGCCAGAAAGCAGTAAAGTAGTTCGGTTGTGGAGCCTCTAAAATTACATAACATGTCTTGCGTCGAGACATTGAGTTGTATCATACTTTTAAGTGTTTTATACTTATAATTATTTTATCATTATGTTATTTTATCTCAAATGACTACTTTGCTGACAAATCATGACTACTTTGTTGACAAACTGGCAAAGGGCAATTTATATGCTTGCTGGAAACATTTGGAACATTTACTTTAAAAACAAGATATAGTGTCGAAACTAATTGGACTTTTGCATAAATCAGTCATGACAGGTTTAATGCTTTAGAATTAATGCTGTCACTACCAATACTCAATTTTGTATGTGATTACGTGATTTTCAGAACTAAATATCGAAAACAGTGACAAACAATGACATCTCCTTCAAGTTAATCTGCATTCTATTAGCATTTAAGTTTCCAAAATTGTTCAGGCATGAAGCGCAAACTGATTTCTGCACTAAAAAAAGCAAAGAAAAGAAAAGTATCCCTTCTAACCAATGAGAGGTAAGTAAAGATGCAAGGAACGATGATCCACGTCAACACATCCATCCAATCGTACGCCATTCTACAATTATGAGCGTGAACATTTCGCCCCAAAAATGGCAAATGTAACATGCGAAATGGCTTAACGGACGATATAAGCAAAACACTAAAGCCAAAAGCAAATTAGAACGTTTATCACCTAACTCAATCAAAGTTTGCCTCACAAGCAATGCTTGAGTTTCAAAGTTAAGAACTAACTCAAACCTTCATTAGATACTAATTTCCGATACCTGATCAAACACGTCGACTCTCGCTCGCTGCTGAAGCAAGATACGCACAACATCCAGGTGTCCAAATCTTGACGCAAGAAACAACGGTGAGGCCCCAGACTGCAGAGGAACAAGAAGAGATGTGGAAACCATGATTGTCTATTTGCTATGTTTGACATTTCTCTACGATGTAAGTACAATCTCAAAAAGGAGCCCATACTATCTTCAAACGTAACTCATGGGCCTCCTTTTAAAATGATTCCGTCCATCGGGGCTTTTTTCGAGTTGTTTGTGGTAGATAGTTGTTTCCCAATAGCTACGGCCTTCATTTTCTCCCAGTGAAACGTGCATAGCATGTCTTATATAAAGGCCCTATAATGGACCCAATCCCGTTTGTTCGGTCAGTTGCCATGGGACCACTTTGAGCCAGAAACGACTGTGAGAGAAATTGCTCGACAACAGAAAATTAGAAAAGAATTAGTGTAGACTAAACAAAGTATATTTAAAAATAAAACTTTAAAGAGCAACTGTGTGGAAGCGCAATTAAGATGCATATGTCGCAGCTTCACTAAAACGAGCATTACTTTTTACACTTCCTTGTAAATGTGGCTACCCTGTTCACACGGCAAGTGTTTATAATAAATGTGTTTGCGTAATGCTTGTAGAATCTCGTTTGAGATGTAAAGATCAGCTGCGTTGCACATGCTACTAAAGATAGAGAGATAGCCAGTTAATGGCACTGAATCCTTTTACTTTTTGCCTTTTCCGCTGGGATTTTAGATGATCAACTGTAACCTGATGGAAACTTAAAGATTGACACAAAGATGGCGTGTCAATGCCAATTCATTTCAGATTCCACTATCTTAGCCCTTCCCAGCATACCTCTGTCTTGCTGTTTACGATCGACTGAAGGACGAATAACTGCACGTGTTCGCTTGAAAACATTGCTTTGACGACATCTACGTTCCCAGACTTGGCAACATAATGCAACGGGGTTTCCTTGTTCTAAAGATAAAAAAAAAATGCACATGCAGAAACATAGTGCCAACTTAAGTACTTGTCCTAAAACTTCAATCGTTTGGATTTTTGCAAATTTTTAATTGAACACAACTTTTTTTAAAAGACCTGGCCGCGCGCCTGAGCAGGAAGCTCTCTTGTAATTGGCTAATCGTGCTTGTAACCATGACGACATCAATATCTTCACACGTGAAAGATAAAAATAGTATCTTCACTGCGCGCGGTAAAGATATGATTTTTTATTAAAAGGAAAAATCCTGGTATTTCGTCAGTATCTATTTAATAAATATTAATACTCACCACTCTTGTCCGGATGGTTAGGTTTCCTCCGTGTTTCAAGAGCAAATTCATAATTTTAACATTGTCTTGGTTGCTTTGGTCTTCATCTTTTGCCCTCTTACAAATGAAATGGACAGGTGTCTCTCCTCTCTGTAACGACATACGTGTGTTTTTAAAGATTTTAGGACTTGCGTTATTAATAGGATAAGTGGCTGCTTTGTTCAATACTCACAATAGCAAACACATGTCCTAGTTTTTCTTTGCAGCAAAAGGCGTTGTTTACAGGTAAAACTAATTGAAACGATTCTTTTGAAGAATAAACAAAATATTGTCTAAAAAAAGGGATTTGAGCAAAAAGAAGAACATATAATTTTGTAGAAACCACAAAAGAACTGCATTTTGTAAAGCAGGAGGAGGAATGATATAAGATCTGGGTTTCATAGGCCTGGTAGTCAGAGACCTTACCGACTGAACAAGCTGTACACACCTAAAAATGTTAAAACACTATAACCTTCAAAACAAAGCCGATTATGAAACTGAGTTACTTTCTCTGATATTGATTAAAAAAACCTGAAAAGAAACCCACTACAAAATGTATGAAACTGACAAAGTTTCTTTAATATTGATTACAAAGGAAACCCAAACAAGATGTATCAAGTATTTGCTACTGTTTTACTTACAACATTGGCAATATTTAAAATCAGTTTTCCAAACTGGAAAGATCTTCCTTTGAACATGGCTTCAACTAGGAGTTTTGCAACTTCGTAATGTCCGTTTTGACTTGCCAGATGAACTGGAATCTCACCGCTCTGGAAAGGTTTACAGAAAAATTAATTTGAATAAACACTCCTAGGCCAGGATTAAAGTCCACACTTGTTCATGGTGAAAACAAGGTAACCTGGACTCTTACCTTGCATCGCTTAGCAACAAGAGCTTTTTCCTTGATAAGCAGTTGAACGACGGCTATGTTTCCAACCCTCGAAGCCATGTGCATAGCTGTTTCTCCATTCTGCAGGTAAACAAAGAAACAAATGTTTCTTATAAGCAGAAAAAGAATCTCTACAACAAGCTACCAAATTTGTACCGGCGGACGTCTCCACAATTTCAAAAAGATAACTTCGGTTTATGTGCTTGAAAAAACAGTGTTTTATCCAATCTTAACAAATCGGGATGAATTGCAGTAGGTTTTAAACAAAACACACTAAAAATGTTTAGATTTAAGCGGTTAATGTCATAATAGCTCGGGTCGCGAACTTAAGCCATGGCCAGACAATTGTGTTGGGTCCTTGAGCAAGACACTTTACCCGACTTGACCGAAGTCGATCCAATGTAATGAATATCATATGTAACCTTCGATTGGTTATTATCCCCTACAGGTAGAGGATTTTCATCTGCTTTAGACTGAGACCAGAGATAAGCACCTGCGATATGAAAGTCTTGGCTAGTAAGCCGGATCTCGAAATGAAACTAGAAGTAAAAAATGGCTTGCAGTTGCTGTTCATTGTTTTTACCAAACATAATTTATCAAACATACTTGTCTTAACTAACAAAAAAATAATCCTTGAAAACTCCTAACGTTGTTTTCGACTAAATGATGACTAAAAATATTGCGTTGTGTTTGTTAGTCAAGCCAATGGTAACTAATTTAACCGTAAGTATTCCAATTTTGTTTTTTGTTTGTCTGAAACGATATTCCCCTCCTTTTATTTACAAAGACACGCAAGTAAATTTGAATCGAAAGGGGGAGGGGGAAATATGACTTTACTAGCGACTAGGAGGCAAATATCTTGAAACTAAAAAATTGAAAATTAACGTTACTTTTAACACTTTTAACACATAATGAACAGGTTTTAAGCACATTTTGTGACTACATATATTTTAGACAATTTTCAAGAGAATTTGAAGTAACTCAAAACAGTCTCCCTCTTACTTTGAAAAACAGAGAGTATTATAAACGCCAAAAAAGATCATGCTAAGGAATGTGGGGTAGGACCCCCTGGCCTTTAGGCACAAACTTGTAAAATTGATGTTGACCAGTGCAGTGACATACAAAAAACGCAACTACCCTCTGGGCCACGTCCACATTTGCACCCGTCTTGATGAGGACATCGACAACCAATTCACCTCCAGGTGTTTTAGATGCCATATGTAAAGGGGTTTCTTTTGCCTGATGACGAAGATAAAACATTAGGGTTTTTTCATTATAATAAGGATTATCATTTTAACACTGATGCTATCTATAATTGATGATGAAAGCACAGTGATGCTGGTAACAATGATAATAAAAACCTTGAAAATGACAAAGTTAAGACGATATTAACGAAGATTCGTTTTCTTTCTGCACTTAAGTTGACTCATTAGAAACATTTAAGTATTTACAATTATTTACATATATGTTCATTTAAGCTTGAAATGGAGTCAGTAGAATACCGACACGTTGCTTGTGTGTAGTTTCGCTTACATTCTTGTTAAAAATGTTGTTTTTGGTAATAACCAAAAATTGAAATCCGTGATGATAAACAACGATTTGAAAATGAAATGGTGATGATGATAATAATAAGGACAATGAAGCTGGTGATTGTATCGATAATGATGATGCTAATGGCGGTTGTGGTGATATTGATGGTAGTGGCAGTGTTTGTGATGATGAAGGTGAAGTAGTTGTTATGGCGATGGTGGTGCAGCTGGTGCTGTTGAAGATGGTGGTTTTGATTAAACTGTTGGTAGCAGTGTTGGTGATGATGGTAGTGTTAATGATGATGATGTTGGTAGCGGTGTTGTTGGTGATGTTTATGAAGAGGTTGTTGCGATGATGATGATAGTGGTGGTGATTGTGGTTGCAAAGTGATGACGACGGTCAGGTTCTAAAATAAAGACCAAGCAATAACTGGCTGTGAAAACATACGTCTCCCTGGACTCTTTCCACGTTAGCACCAAAACCAAGAAGAAGTTGAGCAACAAGGTGTTTCCTGTTCAAGACTGCCATGTGCAAAGCTGTGAACCCGTTCTAACAGGAAAAGTGAAGTAAGATATAAAGTTAAAAGTATGCAAACAACTATGGGACACATGGTTTTATATATCTATAAATATTTGCTAGCTCTAAACGAGCGTCATCCCAACCTCGTTCCCAGGGCCTTTCCCAATAAGAGGGCCCCCTCCTTTGGGGGAAAGACCTGCACCTGGGAACGAGGCTGGCAGAATCTGGGGTCAAATTGCGACCGCAAAGCATGAATAGATTGTCCACAGTGCTATATCTTGTAAACACAATGCAAGAAGGAGTTTATTCAGTGAAATTTATTGGTAATTTATAAACAAGAAAAGTCAATAAAATCAAATCAAATGTTTATTTTCGTTGGCACAAAACTTAAAGCTGTAATTTGCAGCGTGGACTCAAGCATTATGAGTTATTAAATAACCCTCTGAAGCAAATTCTCTTCAAATAGAACTCTAATACGTGTGATATCCTGCCCGAAAAAGCATGAAAATTCAACAGTTGCATTGTCCAGGTTAGACTGATAAGGAATCGGTAGGGCAAAAGAACCGTTTCCGATTTGGCAAAACTACAGCAATGTATATAATAGAAACATAACGCTTATTGGATTGAGTTTTTAAAAGCGTTAAGGAACCTTACCTTGTCAAGACTGTCCACAGGGATCCCTCGCTCCAGCAGGACCTTCACAATACTGTAGTGTCCTTTCTTTGCGGCATAATGCAAAGAAATTGCACCTTCCTAAAACACAAAAAAAAGAATGGCATTACCCGATTTGATGATTCTTCATGAAAAACTAATAACAATACTAGAAACATATCAGCTACAAATTTACGTTATCAAGACTTCGAGGGGAAAAAGAAGTGATTTGTGTCAAGCTAACGACAACTTGAGAGAATTAAGAACTTTGCTTTGATAATAGGGTATTAGAAAATAAGCCCGAGATAACACGCGCTCTAATTGGCTAGAGCTCAGTTTTCTATAACTGAATAAAAAACACGGTATGACGTCACACAATGCAAGAAAATAGTTAAATGATGTTTTTCCTTGTGGATTGGAGAGGTTATTTTCTAAAAGGAACAAAAAAGCCTCGCTTGTGTTTCTAGACAAATATAGACCACGCTATGACGCAGCAGACACCCCAAACTCGGCTTCGCCTCGTTTTCTTCTTAACACGTTTCTCATGTTCTGCTACATCATAGCGTGTTCTATTTTTGCCTAGAAACACACGCGAGACTATTTTATTCCCTTAATATTACTCTTACTAACGCGTACACGAGGTAGGACTGGTAGTTTACATATTCTTCATATGATCTTACGCATTTTCATAGAAATATTCAACGTAGTATCAAATCATTTTACTACCTTTAAGCCGACAAAAATGCTCAGCTTTGCAATTCTCACGACTATTCGATATCAACAGCAGAGGGCTACAACTCATAAGCGTCATTTTGCTTAATGTTTAAGTGCATTACCTATTTCGCAGACGTTACCTTATTTGGCAAACGTATTAATGCTCCTTTCTTTATCACGGCAATTGAAGCATCCACGTGACCCCCCATGGTTGATAGATGAAGAACGCTGTTACCTTCCTGTAAATAAAAACAACACTCTGTCTTAACACTTCAACTCGCAATTTGTTGTAAATTTTCAGCGTATTCTAATAAAGCCCTAGTAACATAATTAACAGGTAGTGGTGCCACCGACAATATAGCTTGTTGAACATAAAGGCTTTAGGACAACAGTAATCTGGTTTAACAAAATAAAAATCTTAAAGCTAATAAAATTTTCAATAATAATAGCCAGGCGTATAAAATGACAGTATAATAATAAAACCGGCTATAAGAATATATAATTATTTCCATGGCCTGAATTGTACCATTTTAATATGCTTTATAGCTTGGTCACATGAACGAGCTAATAATATTAACCTGCCTCCAACAGTTGTTCATTAAGTAACGATCCGAGTTCGAACTAGGCAAGTCAACAGCAATGGAATAAAGAAAGGTGCTAATTGCGATATTATTAAACTGTTGATCTGATTGGCTAAACTTCAAAAATGAACGACATCTTCATAAGTTTGCTGAAGTGTTTCTTTCCAGTTCACTCATTCATTCCTTTCTAGTTGAAACATTTCTGTTTTAAATTTAAGAAAATTTCTACGTGGGGAACATTGAAAATTAAAAGGTTTTCTTCGCTTTTGTTTTGGAGTCCTATGATTGGTTTAATTATTATTGCACAAAAGAAACATTGCTTTAAAATAGAGTTTAACTGCTTTTTACTTAAAAACCATGTTGTATTTTAGTCGATGTATTCTCAGTATGAAAATCTAAACATTTTGGTGTGGGAAAAGTGAAATGCCGCAGAACAATGGGAGGTTCCCTAGTTCTTACACGGACCTTTACTTAATCTCTCAGGGGGGTTGGGCACTAAATTGACCATTCAAATAAAGATGGCGGCTGCACAATTTACCACAATGCTTTGCGGACCTAACACCCCTGAACGAGGCTTAGAGAAAACCAAATATGGTGAAACTCTTCCTTGCACTAGCAATACCTTGAATACCAAATTTGAAGTTTACAGATTCTCTTTGTACGTTTTTATAAGTTTAGGTTTTTCATACGCTAAGAATTGTGGGTAAATGTATGTTCTGAATGGTCAATAGGAACACCATAGCTGCAATTTGATTCCTGCTGAAAATCTTGGAATTTTTCATTCCTCGCATTGCTCATTCACTTTTTAAAAATATTATTGATAATGATAAAAGTGTTTTAAAAATATGAAAAATATTGAAAACAAAAGAAAACAATAAACGATGTTTCGAGTTCGAAAAGGTTCCAAACTGGCAAAATCTTGTAGACGTGAAGGTTAGTGTAGATTCTTTATGAAAAACCAAGACTTTTTTAAAGTTGCCTTGCAATCGTCCCTTTTCTGTCATTATTTTGGACGCCCTATCCATTCAAACACAAAATCCATGGGTTGTCGGATTCCCTGTATATATTAGCATAACTATTATTCTGTGGTTAAAATATCTTAAAACTGTCCAACTAATAAAAAGAACATTGCATTTAGTTTCAGATAGGATTTTTCTTTATACATTAGAAAAATTGTCCAGTTTAGAAATAATAGGGCAGTTTTGTCTCAGCCAATCAAATCCTATGAAATACAAAGCTAGCCTATCAGCGTCGTTGTCACGGCGTGCCGATCAGCGAGGCGAGCTGCAGTTGTCAGAAAACGGTGGGGTTTTCTTATTTTTCTACTCTCGATTTGTCCGCGAGTTTCACTCTCTGTTTCGATAATTTGGGTTTCCTGTGATTGAAGAATGCGGACCTCTGAGGAAACGCGACAAGGTTCAGCAGGCTTCAACGAACACTCCAAAGAGCCTAAAAATTTGGTTGAAACTTGAATGCTTGCCAACAACAGCTAAGAAAAACACGAGCCCTTGAAAACATCCCGTAGGTAGCAAGAGCTTGACAGCTAGAGGCTACGTATATAGAACAAGTAATTGCCTTGTTTTCGACTGACGTCATAGCGGCCATGTTGGTGTCCTTGAACAAAAGAATTTTAATTTTTTTCTTTTGTGTAGGACACCAACATGGCTGCTTCGTCTTTTATCTTTTGCGTCTCAAGGAAGTGCGTGAAAACCAACAATACTATATAGTTCATTACTTGTCTAAATTGGAAATAGTGCAGGTACGGACTCGTCCAATTTTGCTGTTCTCGTAATTTTTCTCCACCCTTTTTTTTCAAGTTGGACAGCATGTGGTCCAATTTCATATACATATAATCACCATCTTTTCTTAGAGCCATAAGGGCTTTCGCTATAAAATGTTTTACTAATTTATTCTAGTAGCTATGACAACTTTTCGTTTGAAAACCACAATACCTTTGTCCGTAAATGAACATCAGATTTACATTTGTCCAAAAGAAACTCCACAATACTTGTAAATCCTTTGTGTGCCGCAAGGTGTAATGGCGTCCTGTCGCGCTAAAAAGTAACCGTTTTTCTTCTCTGAATTAACAAAAACATTAACCTATATAACTTGCTATATTCACACTTTACACTAAAACTAGCTATCGTCAATGTATTGCCTGTAAGGCGGTAGAGCTTCACATTTTGTCTAAACAAGCTTGTAGAGTCTAGAGAGTTATCAAATCCCACGATTCTCATAGGCACTCAACATTCTTAACGTTCCAACTCTTAGAATACGATATAGCTATAGGCTTTGATAAATAAAATGCTACTATACAGAGATATTTTTTAGTAACAGTTGGGTTTTTTTATGTGTGCCTATAAAAATTAAAGTTCTTAGTAGGAATTTCAACAAGAAAGTAATCTTACAACTGCTCAGTAGCGCTTAACTTAATATCTGTTCCTTTCCAGTTAAGCTAAGATTTGCCGTTAGAGAAAAGGCATAAATATGTAACTTACACTGTCCAAGATATCAGGTTTGGCCCTCATTGAAACCAAGTACTTAACCAAATTCTCGTCACCCTCATTTGCAGCAATATGTAACGGTGTTTGGCCGACGTTCTAGAGAGAAAATTCTTCCATTTCTTCTTCGTGATACAAAACAGCAAATAAAATTGTGCTGTCACTTATTGAAACAGCTTCTGAAGTTTAGAATTGTTTACACAATTCCTTAAAACGAAAAATGAAAAGGAGAAAGGAAACACTGAGGTATTTTAATCTCAGCTAGAAATAGACAAGAGATTGACGTTGTGGCCCCCGCAGTTTTGCTTTAAGTTCTTTGCTACAAGAAATTCTTTTTTTTAACAATGAGCCTGGAGATAGGGTCTAACTAGTCAGAAAATAGAACGTGTCAATCATTTTAATGGACGCAGTCCTACTGTATCTCAGTTCTCCTGTTGTAGTTGGCCTAAACATGGCGTGTTTGGCTGTTGAGTAACCAAGGATTCCTTAACTCTGTTTTTTAAAAAATATTTTTTAAATCTGGTGTACTCTAATAGATACATTTAAGCTTTGACACCATCCATGATCCACAACAATACTTACGTTCTGGAGGTTGACCTCCGCCTTGTGATCCAACAGTAACCTAGCGGTTTCCATGTCCTTGCGACGGGCCGCAACATGAAGAGTCGTGTCACCGTTGGCCTGAAGGTATACAACGACTTCCGTGTTTATATGAATAGTATTGATGGTTAGAAATTGAAATTTTACTTGCGTTCAAGTGATGGCATTATTACAGGGGTTGTAGCCCTTCTTTGCTAATTTTCTGATCAGGCCCACTCGCGCTTTTTACTACGCAACGAAAGTGGCTCAAATTCTTGTCAACGTAATTTGTTTTAGAACTTTGACAGATTACGACATTCGGTAAGGACGTTGAACCGTCCAGGCCCAGTCTCTTGATCTCCTATCGAGGAATTCAAAGAATCCACAACAGTTGTCGAAAAAAAAAAGTGGGGTTATCCCAATGTCGTGGTCCGTCAACTACTACCAGTGAGGGCAACTCTGAATGTTTAAAATCCGCTTGTTGTGGTTGTCGATGATCTGTTTAGTGTTATCAACAACAAGCGGATTTTAAACTCATCTGAGCTCTCCAACACCACAAATAACTCAGTAGACAACAAAACATGTAACTGC
>JAOBRD020850817.1:0-13065 GCA_027575215.2 Hydrozoanthus sils
TTCCCTGGCATAATTTAACAATATAATTTATGCTCTTAAGTAAAGGTCGTAGTTAATGAATTTGTTGCTTTGTAGTGGAACAGAAAGTCCTGATTTCAAATGCCAATAATAAGCATTGATCGCCAAATTTTACAACATCTAGAATTTTATCAGAAATACATTTTCTACAATATATTTTTTGACTGCTGCCAAGAGAGTGTGTTTTCATGGCAACAAAATTTATGGCAATAGTTATTCAGATTGGCCTCTGCCTTTTTAGACAAATTTTAAAGCTTTGTTGAAGGGTTAGGCAAGTTTTGAGAAGCAAAGCTTAAGTAATAATTCTTGCATATCCTTTATGCTTTTTTGCACAAAAACTTGAATAAAATAGTCCGGTATACAGTAGGCTATTCTCTTGTTTAATTCCTGTGTGATGTAGCTTATCAAGGAAGAACATTTCCAAACAGCAAAGCATCTAAAACTTTGCTGCTAGAATTGTTGCAGGCTTGAGATAACATGAACACGTAACTCGTTACCAATTGCTATCACTGACTGTAACAATCTTGGAATGTTTAATAGGAAATTGAAAAACTGTTTCACTTACATTTTTTAATTAAATTGATATATTATTCATTGTAGACTTTAATAAGTTAAAATATGCTTGTAAGTTTGGGTTGAAAGCCTTCTTTTTATTGTGAATAATAATTAGAATCTTTTTATTGTATATTAGGACTAACAAGCCTCCCTTGAGCCCTAATAAAGATGATTTAATATTTTATACTGTCATCTATTAAGCCTTTCAAGATTGGGTTCTGATGCCCCATATTGTTACTAATTTTCCAACTCACCTGTCGCCTATTTGACTAGTGACAAATGTCATTGTCACTTCAGTGCTGCAATACAATTGACATTGTCACTTTCTGTTTCTGTTGGCTGCAATGCTAGTTAGTAGTTTGTGGAACAAGATTGTTGCTACATTTTTTGCAATTTTGGAGCAATAATTATTGCTCTTTGCCAAAACCCCTTTGAAGGCCTCATCTTTAGACAGATCGATGGTTTATTTATCAAAACATCGGGCCATAGGCTGGGCTGAATTTAGCTAAGATCTCCAACATGAAAGCAGCTTGTAATGAAAACTTGTGTAAGGATGAAAATACAAAAAGGAAAAGGGATGAAAAGCTAGAATGTTATTAAAGATATAATTATGTCTTATCACGGTGTGAAGAAAAGATGCTATACACAAAACATATACTTGCTCTTAGACTTACACAACTTCCTTGAACAAAATCTTTGTAGGTAACAGACTGCTACTTATGCTCAAGGTTAGTTTACCTAACATTGGCCAATATTTGATTGAAAAAAAATATTATAAAATGAGACTTTGTTTATCCATTAAAAAATTAAGCCAGCTTTTATGACTTCAATTTTTCAAAAATTAAGTTACAGGACACAAAGATTTTCTTCAGATGTTTCTAAATTTCGTGTACAATACTTAATCTTTCGGCCTCGAAGTTCTCATACACGCATCTGAAAAACAAAACGAACTTCCTTTGCTCAGCCTAGGCTCTATTGGCGGAGGCGAAAGAGCTCGGACAAATTATCCAGAGAGGAGAATGGAAAAGCTGTTTGTATAAACTCTACTTCGAAAACGGTAGATCGTTAATACGACCAAGCGCAATATCAAACCGGATATGGGTATTTGGCAACCAAGTATACGAGTATTTTGGTCGTCTGTATTTAATCTTTAAACGACTCGAGATCCGACTTCAGAATATCCAGTTTCAAAATGGCGGATCTTGAAGCTGAATCTGATCAATTTTTGCTGGATGAAAACGAGAGTAAAAAAGAGAAGACGCTTGCCAGTATGATGAAACGGGATAATGCGGGTTTGTATCTCCAGTTTGTATTCTTTGGGATTGGATCTATTCTACCTACTTACGTAATTTTCGCCGCGGTGGACTACTTCGATGATGTGTTCCCGAAGAGACAGCCAGAGTTCGCACTGAACGTCATATACAACCTTCTCTTGTTTTGTGGATGTTTCGTCAATCTCGTTTGGTGTCGTAACAGCAGCTTCAATGGACGTATAATACTCGGGTTTTCTATCATTGCAGTGTGCATGTTGTCATTTGTAGCTCTTGATCGACTGGAATTGTGTGGGACGACCTGCGTAAAAAGCCATTTTTGGTCGGTTTTGGTCGTTGCTGGAATTCTTGGTATTGCGAATTCCCTTTGCCAATCCACACTATTTGGTCTCACAAGCCATGTACTGCCACCGCTTTTTACTCAAGGTCTCATGGTGAGTGTTTTAGCTGAATGTATTGTAAGACAAAGCAATTAAATAAGATTTAATTTGAAATAAAATTTTGAGCAAACACCGTGTAGGACAGTTTTTGCGGGAGATTTTGCAACGGGACACGATTTTGCAATTACATTTTCCCAACAAAGAAAACTTTACTATTGGTAAAATTTTCGTGTATGGGCATACTTATATATTCATGTTCCAAAACCTATTTCATTATTTGCTACTATACCGGTGTAACAGCGTTTTTTGGTCCCCCCTTCACTAATTTAGTCCCCCCCAAAAACCTTTCCACAACCGAGTTTTAGTTGGATTTTTAAACTGTAACAGCATTTAAATGCATTTACAATCGTGATTTTTAGCAGCCGTATTTCGAGTTTCAAAGCTTTCACAGAAGGGGGACCGAATCCGCTAGCAGATTTGCTCCGTGGAGGGCCAAAATGCACTAGCAGATTTGTCCAGGGGGACCAAATCCGCAGGGGACAAAATCTGCTGTGACACCGGCCATTTCTTAAACTTTAACTCCATTGTCAAACTGTATGTGTAATACTGTAATGATTGTCCAAGTACAGAAATTATCTCAAAGGGTATATCACCCAGGGGCCACACTCATTTATTTTTATGAGGGGGGGGGGCTCAAGCGAGATTCAAATTTTTTGCCATCCCCCCCCAAAAAAACGATCCCTGCTTTAAAACCCAACCTTGGAAATCCCTAGTTTTTTGGCATGCACAAAAAAATCCCTAAATTGGAGCTGTGAGTAACCCAATGTACTTAGTCAATGACAATCGATCATCAGAAAGCAATCAATAAATCTATATCAATTGATTGAAGTTTGGTAATAATAGATATCAATTGGTATTGCCAAGCGATGATCAATCAAGAGTCACACGAAGATGTTCTGCCAATCACATTGACTGACGATGAATGTTTCTCTGTGTGCACCTCCGTTTCCCACTTGTTAAAAATCTTGGAACCTTCAGTATCGCTAAATGCACTCTTATTTTATTGTGTGTTGTCAAAGGATGCAATGACTGCAGCTTTGAAACCACCGTTGGATATGTTTTCATTGCATTCAAGGAAAGTTAGGAATAAAAGTCCAGCATTCAAAGTGATTATCAGCCAATGCCAGTTGATCATCAATCATTGCCAATTGGTTATCAATCAGTGCCAATCAATAAAAGGTCACAACTATGATGGCCATCAATTGGTCATCAATTTCCAATATAAGTCACTGGTATAGATTAGTAAAGATCATCATTTTCATCAATTATTTAAGTACATCGGGGATTAACCACACTTGTGACGTCATGGCTCACTTCCATTAGACCAACTATTTATCTTATCAGAACATGAATTATGAATTTGTGTTACAATAAACTTTTGATCGAGGTCATTTAAGTCAACATTACTTATGGTAAGCACAGTCTGCACCACTCTATTACCAGATGCAAAAAAATCCCAGCCAAATTTTGAAACCCAAAACAATCCCAACAAAATTTACAGACCCCAAAAAATCCCTTCAAGCCAAAATAATTGAAGGGTCTAGTGCAAAAACAACTTAAGTGACTATTGATTGAGTTGTTGTTTCTTCCTACATCATTCCTATTATGTCTTCATAACCAATAGGAGAATTTAGCATTTCATACATAGTCACTTATGTTGTTTTTGCACTAGACCCTTCATTTTTGGCCCCGAAAAATCCTATTTTTAAAAAGAACAATAAGGTTTCAACAAAATATTGTACATGACTTCAACACTTACTGAACATCATTTTACATAATTAAGTTGTTAAAATAATTTAGGACTCAAACAAACCCACAAACAGGCTACCAGGAGAATTGGCCTCAGTCAGCCATCAGACCAGGATATTGTATCTCTGTACCAGGAAACTCCTAGCAAAAATGGGAGAGTTAGCAGGTCTGACTTTATAAAAGTTTTTATAAAGTAAAAGAGATAAAATGCCTGTTCTAATTGGCTGTGGTGAAGCTTCCTAAATATGAATAAAGTGTATCTGCAAACATCATTGCAGGGATTTATCAGCTGTTTGTGTAGCTTATTTTATAAAAGATCAAATATAGATCTCGCTTGGTCAATTGCTCTGTTCATTGAAAGAAACACTTGTGAATTTTTAAGTTTGCTCAAGAAGTACAAGAAAAACTCACCTGTGTATAATTTTTCTTCAAGCACTTCTTTCTTGAGCTAAAAAGTTCATGCATGTTTCTATCATTTAACAGAGTGCTCAAGCTTGTTTTATATTTCTATATTATAAACCCATTTAATTATATTGAATATCTTGCTGTTTTTTTCACAGTTTGGTGTGTCAGTTTGTGGTCTGATTATCACCATTTTGCGCATCATATGCAAAGCCACCACTACAGATGTTCATTGGTCCAGCTATTTATACTTTGGCACAACAGCAATCTTTGTTCTGCTTGTCATATTTTTGTATGTTCGCCTCACAAGAGGAGAAGCCTTTCTGAAATATTACTCAAGAGCAACAAAGCACAGTATCCAGGTGTCAGCAAAACAACCAATTAGATGCTTTACTCTATTCAGCACAGAAACCATTAAAGTGTTACAATACAAACAAGTGTTTAGCTACTGTTTTTTGTTGACACTTGTGAATGTTCAAGAATTCATGGTCATGCCATCTGTTGTTACCATGGCAAAGGATTTTCTTGGTAGTGGATGGTACCCAGTTTTTCTCATTCTGATCCATAACCTTGGAGATTTTTTAGGACGTGGCCCCATGGCAGCATTCTTCAGTTATTCATTGCAGTGGTCATGGCTTGCAATGCTGGTCAGGTTTTCTCTTGTAATAGGTATTTGTTTGAGTGTACCACCATATATGCTTAGCCACAAGCCAGCATGGATGGCAACCTTTGTCGCCTTACTAGGAATCTCAACAGGTCATTTGACTACTTCTCTCATTGCATTTGCTGCAGTTGATGTCCCAGGAAAAGCCAAGGAAACTGTTGGTTATTTAGCAATTTTGAGTATCACTCTTGGTATGGCAGTTGGAAGTGGCATCAGCTTGGGACTGGAAGAGCTTATAAACAGAGCTAATAGTTAATATTAACAAGAATTCTTTAAGTGACAGTGTCAATGCAAAATAATACAGTTATTAGTCATCTCAATTGGAACTCAAATTATTAAATAGAAATATACTCCATTGTATAACATTATCGGTCACATATAATTAAGTAAGTCTATTTGTCCACATCAGCAGCTCAAATTTAATAGTTCTGTAAATAAAAACTAAATCTATCACCAAGTAATTATTTTAGTTTGATAATTTCCACAGTTAGAATTTCCTGTCCTGACTGCCACTTTGAGATGTGACTTGTTCTGGTTGTTATAGAGCAATTTTCCACTCTAGATGAATACAATAGCAACAAATAAGAGGGGTTCTGGCACTCAGCAACTGAAACTTGCCACATTTCAAATGGCAGCTCAGGGAAATTCAAACAATGGAAATTATCAAACTAAGATTTATTACTCGAGGTTAGATTTATGTATAAGATTATCAAATCCGAGCTGCCGTTGTGACACAGATTTAATAAAAGTACTTATATTTGAGACCAATGGTGCTAGGCAATGGAGGATTCCTTTGAAAACCCTCCAGCCCTACATCAAATGACCCTTTTTATGAATCTAGATTCAGAGAAACTTGCTTTTTATTTTCAGTGGTTTTCTTTAATCATTTCCCATTTTCTCATTGCCAAACATCTTATTTTGTTTGAGTTATGTAAGGTGAAGTTAGATATTGATAAATTGACCAGGGCTGAAAGGCTTAACAAAATAGCAATAGAAACAAAGAAACAAACCAGAAACACTTTATTGTTGAGGCCATGTAACACACCAGATGAAATACCTAACAACAAGCAGCACAATATTATAAACTATAAAGTCCTATTATTTACAGAGAGAAAGTACTAGTTAATTATACTGTCAATAAATTTGATATTCTATTTCAGGGACCAAAGCTTTGGAAACCTATCCTTTCTTATCCTTTGTCTTGTGCTCTGTAATGTAGCTGTGTTACAAATAATTGTTTTATATTTGTCAAAATGTTCAGTGTTCAAGTAGTGTACATTTCTACTTTGCCATTTCAAATGTTTAACCAAGTTTGCCAAGCTCCCTGGCTCAATTAGCTCAGTAATAGTTGCTCCAAGGAGCCACAAATTTTTGTACACTCTACAAAGAAAATGAATAAAAGTTTTTCTCATGATACTACCTTGTGTCTGGTTTTTGGCTCTGAGATGCTCCTCAAAAGTGAAGCAGGGACCCCATTTTGGTTAGTTCCCCTTGCAACTGCTACCTGTGTTGCCACAACTTTTACTCCAGTGTTGACTATTGACACAGGTAGCGGCTGTGACAGACTACATTTTGGTGTTCTTTAGAAGTGATGATATATTCTGTTTAGAGCTACAAGGGTTTTACTTTTTTAGTTTTTTTCGTTGTAAATATTTACTCTTACTATTTTTATTTATTTTAT
The DNA here is from genome assembly GCA_027575215.2 of Hydrozoanthus sils. Classification (NCBI taxonomy): domain Eukaryota; kingdom Metazoa; phylum Cnidaria; class Anthozoa; order Zoantharia; family Hydrozoanthidae; genus Hydrozoanthus; species Hydrozoanthus sils. The sequence continues at coordinate 6,781 of JAOBRD020850817.1, forward strand.
TTGTCATTATAATTAATTTTAAACACTTATGTATAGTCCCAAAGGAAACAGTTTTGTTTTCCTGAGAGTCCCAATGTTTCCTGAGACGAAGTTGAGGGAAACATCAGGACTCGAGGGAAAACAAAACTAACTTGATTCCTGATAGAGTGCTTTTTTATAAATTTAGACTTTCCCCTAAACAATCATATAGCAAAAACAAACAAACAAAGTCTGCAGAAGGGCAGTAACTGTATAATTGAATCCCAGTCAGGATACACATGAATTTGGTCTGGAGCCCATGACCAAGAATCAACCAATCACAGTGCTTGTTTTGTTGAGTGAAAGACGAAATAGTATTTTCTTATTAAGAATAATTTTTGAATAGCCTCAAACTGAAAGTTAAATACATACACAGCATGGCAACACAACTTGGAATACATTCCAACAAAAGTTGAGTGTAAAGAGAGATCATGAGGCCAACGGGGTCCGCAGTGTTCAACATTACTTTCCCAAACTCGGCTAAAGTATGCCTGTTCTTTTCAAAATGTTTAAAGATATTTTGCAGAAACAGAGAGGAGCTTGAGTTTCAAAAAACTACTGTCAAAATACAAATTACGCCCCCCTACAGTTCTATTAAACCTTTCCAAGGATGAAAATGTTTATTATTGATATGAAAACTATGACAATGGAACTTCTTTTAGCAATTATTGCATGACAGTCATTTTATAGTTGGTATGAAGGCCCCAGGTTTACGAACTTGATGATGATGATGATGATGATGAACTGCTATCACTCCTTGCAGTAAAAGAGATTCACTTAGGAGGCATTGACAAATTAAAAAATTTTGCTTAATGTCCATTGGATATTAAGGGGGGGGGGGTAATGGCATGGACGTTAATTTAAAAATATTTTGAACTTCGAAAAAATAGAGTAGTTTCTTCAGAGAAAACATTGTTCCACTTTTAGTTTTAATGCGCATTATAAATAATCATAAAACTAATGTTATCTACGGACTAAAGTCACAGAATAGAGGAGTTCCATTTTTTGTATAACACCACGGTCACAAGTTAATATCGTCAATAACCTTGAAATCTATGCTTATTCAATTTTTGACCTGATGTTTCTTCTATTAAAAATTCTAATAATAACAAGTTACTTCCAAATCCTAGGTAAACATTGTTCAGAACTTTATCTCAAAAACTTAACAGCAAACAGGTACGACATTAATTTATAACTATTACATCAACATGCGGCCATGTTTATGTGCAAAGTAATTTAATAGCAAAGTGTGCAGTGGACATGGTCGAAGGGGAGGGGGGAAGGGGTTATAGCTTAACGTCCAATGGATGTTAAGCAGTTTTTTTTTGTCGACGCCCCCTTTGCTAATTCGTTTGATTTCATGTGCAAAAGAGCACAGTGCCCTTCTATTCCGACGCGAACGCTGGTCACTGTCCACTTTTTTCTTATCTCTACCACAAAACTATCGAGTGTGCTGCCCTAGCGTCTTCCGCAACTTAAAAACAAAATATTAAACAAACTCCGTTTTGATGCATTCACTACTTTGCGATCACAACGTCTGAAAAGTTGCTTGTTGTAAATCTTCGACGGAATTCTGTCGTTTCGAGGGTTTTCCCTTCGTCGGAGACTAGGATTTTCGATACTCATATACAAGTTTCCGCTCAATTATTAATATCCGTTCGGTAAGAGACGCCAGGCAAGTCCTCCTTTTTGGAACTCAATCCTTATATGTGAACAGGCCAATCTTCCTGTTACACCAGCAAAAACGAACGTTCTTTTTTTTAAAATATTCTTCAATAAAAAAATGTAAAGTCGCATTAAAGTTTCAAAGGTAAGCCTGAAAAGTCTCCTTTTCCAAGTTTGCATAAAGTGTACAAATTGTGGGCATTTCATCGTCTCTTTTTAGTGTCTTTCGCTCGCCTGTGAGTTTGATTTGCAGGTTTTTCTTGTCCACTTTTTTCCTCTGCCATCTCATTGTCCTTCAAAGAAGGTTTTGGTGGAACGAACACGATTGCTAAAATTGCGATTAACTGGAATATTCCTCCCATAAATAAACCATAGTGCAAGACAACATCGAGCCAGTTTTTTTCTGCAACCATCTTGAATTTCCTGTCTGAGTCGACTCGTACCCAGGCTCATTTCACACGAATGGGTACGGGTCCCAGTCTCTCTTATGACACAGCACGAAAAGGCAAGATGGCGGAAAAGAGAAGTGTAGTCCGTGGGACTTTTAACCCCAAAGCTCACGGCCTTTCTGACAACTTCCGTCTAATAGACTTCACCAAACTTAAAGGATGAGGCTGTAAAGTCCCTCAAGAAGAACTGCTCAAACTTCTCGAGGGACTTGAGCAGAAACACGGCGACAAACAGATCGGAATAGGTCTGGATAGCTGTGTTTTGCCAACCAGACATCCTGGGATTAGCTTGGTTCAGACAACCGATTTCTTTTACCCATTAGTTGATGATCCGTATATGCAGGGAAAAATAGCATGTGCTAATGTTCTTAGTGATCTCTATGCTATGGGAGTTACAGAATGCGACAATATGCTGATGTTACTCGGGATTAGTAATCAAATGACTTTACACGAGCGACAAGTGGTCACGCCATTTGTCATTCAAGGTTTTAGCGACCTTGCTCGTGAGGCCGGGACTTCTGTTAATGGTGGTCAGACAGTATTAAATCCGTGGTTCATCGTTGGAGGTGTAGCTAGTGCGGTAGTTTCGCAAGATGAATTTATAATGTGAGTATTTCATCGACTGGTATAAATAATATGCATTGCTATGGCCCTTATGGGTACTGTCGTGAGCCAGCTAGGGTCTGAATGTGATTTTAGAAAATGTACCAGGTGGTTGGTACTTCTTAAGACGAAGAATAGGGGTGCTCACCAGGAAATTTGAAAAATGTACCATACAGCATTGATTTTGATAAAGGCAATTGAAAACTGTGCACAGAGAAAAAATAAAAAGGGTTTTGTTTTTGCACCCTTAAAAAATACCATTTTTCTAAAACAATGAAAACCCCTAAGAGTAAGAAATACTTAATTGCCTCAATTGTTTGAGTAGCAACCCTATCATACCAATGGAGGGAGCAATGCCCTGGGTGTAAATATAAATTTTTGTTATAACAAATTATTCATGTTTTAAATGTAAACCTATTCCTGTTCAGGGTGGTTCACACGGTCATGTTAAAGTCATGGAATTTGAAAACACATTTTCCAGGCCAGCAAAAGTCATTAAAAACAAATTCTCTTAGGCCTAGTTCAAACATTGCATTTCACATGTGCCGAATATAATACCTATTTCAGTCAACCTAAATAGTTTAGAGCAGCAGTTGATTCAGACGTCAAATACTTGGTGTTGAATTTAATTGAAACTACTGTGTTCCAAGACCCAAACTCTTTATGAAACAGGCATTTTAGATGTGTCCATACCCTTCAGGCAAACCGAAAAAATCCAATACAATTATACACACTTCACTGCCAATCACAAACTCGAATAAAAGCAAATTCGTAACCTCAAAAGATACCACTTAAAACAAGAATACACAGAAATCCAAATTGTTGAAACCCTTGTAGAAGTTAAGAATTTGTTAGAAGAAGTGCAGGATTAAAAAAGAAATCCAAACACCGAGAGAAAAATTACTTTTGTAACAGAATGTAATCCAGCTTACCAAATATATTAAATACAATACTGTCTGAAAAGTAAAACAATGCAAATGAGCATACTTTCTCAAGCTTTAAACACTATTTATCACTAAGAACAACAATGTATGGGAGCAAACTGCCAAAATATAAAGGTTGAAGGTGAAACCATTCGGGCCCGTCACGCCACTAAATTTTAAATGTCGGTTTGAAGCAACGAGGAACAACCCTCTGTTTTGCCTGCCATTTCATTTGAATTCACCAATCAGAGCACATTTTAGATCAGAGTTAATCTTAAATAATTTATATACATAATTTGTGCATTAGATTCAGCACATGTAAAGTTTGACGTTTGAATCAGTAGTCGAACTTCTGTTGCATATTCGACTGGCTTGGTCAAACATTTGACTGAAGTCACATTTAATTCAAATCTGTCGAATTTAATTGATTCAAACATCGTATATCACATGCATTTAATGGCAACATTATATTCGGCACATGTAAAATGTGACATTTGAACTAGACCTTAACCATAGTCTTATGATAAGTTTGTCTTAAATTAACATATTTAAAAGTGTTTTTCTCTAAATTCAAGAATGATATGCTGTCTTTCAGTGTTTATGCAGAACATGTAATTGGTGTTTAGAGTTGGATTAAAGTGTTAGTAGCTTGTGTTTTTTGGAGTGGATTATTTGGTTTCTTTATATTTTTTGGTTATAGAAAATGGAATAAATTGGTCATGGAAAAGTCTTGGAATTTCATTTCTTGTTTTCAGTATGAACCCTGCTGTTGCACTGTTCATTTGAATAATTACAATACTTCCACTTTTATCGTCTAAAGTGTATAAAGCTTTTTGTAGACCTGTGCTAGAAGTAAAAGTTATATTGACACATATAATAAATGGAAAGCCATTTGAAGTAAGAGTAACAAATGTTATCAACTTTTTTAGTTAACTTAACAGTTAAATTTTTGCACAACTCTGAATGTTTTCAGTTGCTGATAAAAAAAAACTTTGTTCACTCCTTGACATTAGTGACTACATTGGATTCCAGGCTGAAAATTTATTTTTTGTAAGAGTTATTAAGGCACAAATAGCAGTGACATCATGGTATACAAAAATTTGCCATGTAAAGTCCAGAGTTTTTGCCTGTATACTGTATGAAATAAAAACCCATGAAATTTTATTTAAAATCAAGATTATTTTCTTATAACTTATTTTACAAAGTGCTTTAATTCTTTGGAAATCATTTTCTTTCAGTAGTTAAACTTAAAATAATGTTTCTAAATGTAGTATATAATGCTTAGGATTGGGTTCGAGTACCCAGTGCACCATGGGTTTGTTGCAGGCAAGGAGACTTAGTGTATGGCCAAGATGTAATGTAACGTTTGCAAAACATCATTAAACTAAAAAGCTTTACTTCATTTCTAATTTACCCAGGCCAGAGAATGCTGTTGAAGGTGATGTACTAGTGCTAACCAAGCCACTTGGTACACAAATTGCTGTCAATGCACATCAGTGGTTGTCAGAGGTGAGGTAACAGTTTGATGAGAGTTTGAATTTTAACAGTTATTTGAAGCCTTGTCGAATATTCTTTTATACATTTTGTAAGATCTAAAACTTTTTTGTAGGCCATAAAAGAAATCATTTTCAGTTTTTTTAGGTGCCATTCAGGCATTAAAAAATTTAAAAAGTAATCAAATTAATTATTTTAGGCCTGAATGGCACATAAAAAACAAAGGGAGAGGAGAGGAAGACTCCACTGCATAAATTTTCTGGCTAACAACAGCAACTTTTGAACAGGAGTTTCAGATTTTATAACAAACTTTCACCCTTTCTACTGCCCCTCCCCCTGGAATAATTTTTTGCTTCTTTTGTTAACAGTGCATGTGACAACAGCTTTTTGTTTTTCTAGGCTAAGTGGTGGGACAAGATTAAAGATGTCATCACTGAAGATGAAGTGAAAAAAGCCTATAATGATGCAACAAACTGCATGGCAAGGTTGAATAGAACAGCTGCAAAGCTGATGCATAAGTACGAGGCCCATGGTGCTACTGATGTTACTGGCTTTGGAGTCCTGGGACATGCACAGAATCTTGTCTCCAACCAAAAGGCTGAAGTCTCATTTGTGATTCACACTCTCCCAGTCCTAGCAAACATGGTGGCAGCTTATAAGGCTTGTGGAATCAATTTTAAACTTTTAGAAGGATATTCTGCTGAAACTTCCGGTAAGCTACAACCACATTTAAAAAAAAGATAATATCTAAAATCTTTCTGAATTTTATGTGTTAAAAATTTTAGAATAAATATGCTGGAGGGTGGGATATTAGAACTTTGTTGTAAAAAGAATGGGGATGCTCACAAGGATAGGTTAAAAATACCCTAATATAAAAACATCACAGTGTAAAAAATGTTGACCCTAAAAAATGGCTCATAGCATAGATTTTGAAAAAGGCAAGAGAAAACTCCAAAAAAAAAACATGCTTGTTTTGTTTTGGAATTCAAAAACATATCGTTTTTACTAAGTTAATATTCTTGATTTATCCCTGAGAACACTACTAAAAAATACCACATTGTTGGTTTTGACTCCTAAAAAGGACCTTGAGCACCCTCATAATACTAATAGGGGAAACACCCTCAACTCCCCCC
>JAOBRD020850923.1:0-13064 GCA_027575215.2 Hydrozoanthus sils
CAACAAGTTAATGAATTTATTTTACTTTTTTTTTAAATTTGATTTACAGAAAAAAGCTATCCGTTGTGTGAACAGTGAGTTTGTTGACAAAGTGAATCCAGATGAGAGGGCACACATGAAGATTTCAGGTAAAATTGCTGCAGTACTAGGTGAAGGGCAGGGATGAAAATGGGAGGATATGGCTGACACACAGGCAAATTAGATGTAGAAGGGTTAAACAGGGAGAGGTAAGAGAGAATGGGTGTTGTTAAAGAAGGTAAAATTTTTGCAGAAGGAAGAGTCAGAGAGTTCTAAGGATTTTCAAATCGATCCAGTGGAGAGTGAAACATATAATGTGAAAGTGTAAAATTAGCTTCTTGTAGAAGGATTTTGGTGGGGGGGAGTGGAGGTAATTGATTGTTGTAATTTTGCTAGTAGTTCATTTTTTGTATACCAAAGTACTATATAGCTGTTAGTACAAATTGCTATATATAGCAAATTTCCTATAATTACTATTATTGAAGAGCTCAGTGCAAAAACAGCCTAAGTGACAACTTTAGATTGAAAAATGAAGTTTAGAATTTCTTGGTTTTTTTTGCTCCAATGTTATCTCTAGTAGATAAAAACTTTATCCCCATTTTGTTAGCACAGCTAGCTGAGGACTCTTCAATTACAATAAGTATTGCCTTAAAGATATATTAAATATATTTATGTCATGTGCATAATTTTTTTAGTATGCACAACAATGTCTAGACTTTAAGAATATTATGCTAATGTCAAGGCAACAAAGAAGAGCTTCTGGCATACAGAATTGAAATTATGAAATTATAAACTAAACTGAAACTTCTTTTTTTCCAATTTACAGTGAAAATATTTGTTGTTGATCTGAAGCCCTCGGTAGTCCAGGATGCACTGTTTAGAGGTAAGTCAGAAAGAAGCTAAACAAAGATTCATTTGTCAGCAGAGCTGCATGTTCACCAAACACCTCAAAGATCAAGTTAATCACTTCCTGCAGTAGTTGTTGAATTACTTTATTGTGTCTTGATTGCCCTTATTGTGCAGTTATTAAGTATTAGAATGTTAAACTTCACTTGAATTACCCTTGTTATTACTCGGGCTGGTAGGCAACAAGTATAGGATTTGCAGCTGTTTTTATTTCTATTGTATTATTTTTTGTGTTGTATTAGTGCATTCATTTATGCATGCCTGCACCTTCTTGCATCACAGAAGCATAACCACAAGGTTTAATTGGTAATTAAAAGCTGAGCGCTGTAAAGAAGAGATTCTTGCTTTGAGAACAGTGTTTTTATGACTTTATTGCCATAAAAACATACATTCATCTTATGCAGCTTGTTATTTTAATTAGTTGTCAGTGAGCATTTTCAGAGTGTCAAAACTGTCAAACTAAAGTTTTGCGACCTCATTATATTTAAGAGTGTATGTAAGACAACACCCTTTCCTTTTAACTACAATTTTTGCTTGTACATAAACATGTTTTTGCTCAGACTCTACAAACTGTAAGTTGATACCTAAAATCTTGTTAAATAACCTTACATTAAAAGTTGTGAATTTTGTTTAGTAACTGTATATGTGTGATTTACAGCACAGTTAAGGCCTGTGGGTACCATAGATATAGTATGTAAATCATTTGCAATCAAGTCACATCCATTTGGCTTAATTAAATTGCCTTTAGACCAAAAACTACCAGACTGATGCATTATTTGGAGCTTTTTATATTAGTTGGCTTTATCTAGTATCTTAAATATTCTCTCCAGTCAGTAGTTGCAAAATATTTTTTAGGACATCTATATAATATAGCTATTAATAGTCTTTATTTTCAGATAGTAAATTACCTACCTTCTAGTGTTATAGATTGGTCAGTCTGCACAGCACTGACCAGTATCAAGCACTTATGGAGTATTAACAACAACTTTGCATCATAAATCATTTTTTGTACTTCTCAATATTTAGCAATGTGTGAACTTGGAGTGGATTTCATTGAGACATTGTTTGTTGCCCTTCCTGATATCACCAAACCTGTTTTGAAACTTGCAACAATCAAGAGGTTCTGGGCTGTAAGTAACAGTTATCCCTCAAACGAGAGTTGTGGATATTGTACACTAAGACATGAAGTATGAATTAAAAGTATTTTTAAGCCAGGTTTATCTAGCTAGTACTAGACATAAATTTAAAACCAGTGATAATAAAGAATATATATATTTTGATTATTATAATTTAACCATCTTAATTAAGTATTTAACTACATACAGCCAACCTACCAACTTTCCTTACATAACACATACAAAAAAGTTAGGACTCGATCTATAACATGTGATTATGGGTATGATGTCTGATTGGTCAAATGAAGCAAACTACTGAACTTCAAAGATAGAAAGCTAAATTGCACCAAGCTTGTTTGATAAGTGGTAAGGCTGGGTATATCAGCCCTAACTAGGAGAGATAATTGTAAGTACTGTTACATTTGTGATATATAATTACTTTGGGACTGAAAGTGTCAATTTCATAGTAAAATATGTGTTTGTAGGAAATGGAGCTGCTGTATGACTGTGGCTATGTGGAGAGACTTGGCATCTGTGATTTGGACAAGGAAAATCTGGAGCAGCTTTACGATTGGGCAAGGGTATGCAGGATCTCAAGTTATATAACTTGACCAAGGGGTCAATAAACAGTATTCACAAGAATCCTTGTTAAAGTGCATATGAAGTTAAAAATATTTTATTATTACTTCTGTCAGTGGATATAGACCTTGCTTAATGAGGAATAGCAGTGAAAAATTTTGTCAAAATCTCTTATGGTTCTTAAGATATTAAGATTTAAAGTTTTCAACCGATGACATCACAAGTGGTTCTGAGGAATTTGCATTTTTTTGAAACTGCTGTCAATCCATAACCTTTACATTAATTTGAGCCATAGTTGAGCTGCCAATGTATCTTGAGGTAGATAGATCATCAGTCAATTAGTTTGGCTCAAATTCATCCAAAGATTATGGATTGGCAGCAGATTAAAAAAATGCAAGTTTCTTGGGACCTCTTGTGATGTCATCAGTTGAAATATTAATATCTCAAGAACCAAGGAAAATTTTGACAATTTTTCACTGCTATTCCTCATTTAGCAACTGATCATGAAGGGTATATCTACTGAAGTAATAAAATTTTTTCACTTTATCTGCACTACAAGTGATTTTGGTACTTGTTTAGAAAGAGTTTTTCTAGAATACTCATAGAATATTATTAGAATCTTGAGAGCACTAAATGAGAAAATGTACAGAAATTTGAAAGTTTTGTTTTCAGTTGTACAGCACAGAACCCATCCATTAACACGGAATTTAATTTTATAAAAAATCAAAATTATTCAGTGCATTGCTTGCAAAGTTTAATGGCCAAGCTACAATCAACTTAAAAAGTGATTAAAATAATTTAGCTTTAATGTACAGACAGGTTCCATGATGGAACCTTCGTAATCACTCAAGAATCTGACCTAACTCAAAGCTTACTTGTTGATCATTATGTAATTTTACACCACGTAAAGTGTAGGAGATTTCTTAAGAGACATCTTGCACTGTTTTAATCTTGTTATGACTGTAGTAATGATGAATAAAAGAGCCAGCCAAAATTGGAGGGGACACTGGTCTTGCTATGTTAGAACTGTACCTGTGTAGCAAATTTGTCATAAAAATGAAATGAGAAAATCAAACCTGACAGTTCTTTATATCATTGCTCAAATAATGGGCACAATGAATTTACCTTCCCAAGTTTGGTATACAAGCAAAATGAAGTTCCTTGGTAACAATATCTGAAGTGCAGCCTCAAACCAATCCAGTAGCTAGTTGACTGTTTTATTTAATTTGCTTTGCAATAGGTTAAACCAGAAATCAACCAGGTCAATCTTGTGTCCTGCTGTGTTATGCCAAAGGTAAAATAACAAATTATGATCTTGTGCATAAAGGAAGTCACAGAGCATCGGTAGGTAGCTTAGAACTACAAAATGTTAAATCTGGGGGAGGGGTGTGGAATGGAGTAGGTCGAGAGACCATATACTAAGAATTGAATTCTTAAAGTGCAAAGTTCTCCTGTGCGTTTTTGAAAAAGAGAAATGAAAAGTTTTAGCATATACCTTTGTGTTAGGACATACGACAACTTACTAAAATAGTCAGCTCACTGACTAAGTTCTTACTTTTTCCTGTTTTTCTTTGCAGAATAACTTATTCATTAAAATAGTAACCTCATACATCTACTTTAATTAACTTGTCATACTTAGGACCTCATTGAGTATAGCAAGGAGAGGGATATTCAACTGTTTACCCATTCGGATCCACAAGGTAATTGATCAGATATTATTTTGTTGGTTTGAAATTTATTTGTGGCTACAAATGGATTGTTGTTTTAATGGGTGTTGCCATGGAAGGATTCCTGGGTAGTAGCGACCCCCTCCCCACAAGAAATACAATCAATTGTTTTGCCAGGGAGCTGCCGTGTTAACGTTAACTACAACGCTTTGAATGAAAAGGACAACACTTTTAACAACAAAAACAACGCTTTAAAGGCTTTAACAGTAACGATAGCAGCTGTTAATGATAACTCTTTAAACTGTATTGATGATAACAACGATGTTATAAGTTAATGAGTTGATAAGATAAACTGAGCTATTCACCGACCCATCCTGTCCAAAACATATATTTTCCCATTGACTAAACTCAAATTAATTTGCTTTCCCAGATATGCTGACAACAAACCTTCTACATGAGGTGATGCAGAATGGTGGGGAAGGAAATGTGGACGTGAATAACTGGAAACCTGTTTGGGCTCTGCGGTATTCCATACTGGTCAAGTGTCGTGGGGTAATCAAGAACAAAGGGTAAAATAATGCTCTGCATGATGGTCTTTTTATCTAAACAAAATAAACTAACCACCGCCTGGTTAGCCTAGTTGGTAAGGCGCCAGTCTTTCGTGCGGGAGGCCCGGGGTTCGATTCCCGGTGCCTTTGCCTTAACATCCGAAACGGTTAGACCTTCGCGTCTTCTCGGACAAGTATGTTAAACCGTTGGCCCACCGAGTTCTATGATTTGGTTCTAAAATAAGTTGTTGAATTTTCTGAGTATTGAAGACAACTAGAATCGAAACTCATGAGACTTAACCAGCTTTGTTAACTTTTTCTTGTTTTTGTTTGATTGTTTTGCCCTGGGTTGAGAGAAATCAAGAAGAAAAGGTGAAGAGGGAAAGTGCCATTCTTTACTTGTCGGGCGCCCGGGTTAGATTCCTGGTGCAGATTCTTCATCAGTCTTGAAACAAATGAGGTGCTGCCTTTGCCGAAAATCGGGAGTTGGTTAGGTCCTCGTGTCTTCTCGGATAAGGATATTAAACCACAGATCTAGACCCTTGACCTCGCACTTGGGGCTCAGAAGAACCCTTGTCGAAAAGGAAGATAATCCCGGCTTTGTGTCCTTCAGGGCATCTCATACTGAATTCCAACGTAAGCCGCGTGCAGCGGATTTTTGTTGATACGCAAACCGGTGCTGTTACTGTATTTAGTTTGAAAGATCATCTAATCATACACAAGGTAAAAGACTTCTGAGTCTCTAACGGGAATCGAACCCATAACCCTCTGATTAGCGGTCAGACGCTCTACCCACTGAGCTACAGGAACTTACATGGGGAACAGGTTCCTTAAGTTGGCTCTGTAGATAGAACGGGCGGCCTTGCCAACCGCTAGGCTCGTTTATACATGTGGTGAATTAATAGATGATGCGAAAACTGGATTCCCGTTGAGGGACTCAAGTTTTTTTTCCGAGAAAAAGAAGCTTATGACAATTCTTCAACAGTACTTAGACAAAATTTCGCATCATCTATTAATTCACCATAAATTTACCATATGGATATATCAAGCCTAGTAGTTAGCAGGACATTTTTTTCTTCTGAGAAGAAAAATTGTCTACAGTATTTATCCAAGCTGATAAACTTTTGCAATATATGAAGGCTTAAGATTTTTGTCAGTTGTTCCACTCCACCAACCCCCCCCCCCCCAAACTCTACCAACAAGCGCAAGCCGAAACAGCTTTTGATTTTATCTCACTCCGTTATTTTTTAGGTACATTGTTAGCTGTGAGCAAGATCGTGGAACGGAATCTATCTGAGCAACATTTGAAGTTCATGGAGCTCAAACACAGGGCCATATACTGTGAGGTCCAAAAATATACAAATTTGAATTCAGAGGGGTTTGGTTTTGGGTTTACAGTGATTGTTTTGTTTTAGTTCGGCGAGAAGCGAGCTGAATTCTAGAAAGTGAAGTTGTAAGTTTAAGTCATGAAGTATAAATTTCTACAAGACAAACTTTTTTTAAGATCATAAAAATCTTACGTGTAATGATGTTGTTAAATTGAGAACCAATATCCGAACCCCTGTCGCGATGATACGTTTTCAATTTAGGCTGTGCAAGTTTCTCACGGGCATGCGCAATGTCTTTGCGTTCTCCAACACACCGTGTATAACGATAATTTAGTCCTACCTAGAAACTCCGTCTACTGAAAGTCTTCGTTGGAAAACTACCCGAAATAGGCAATTGCTTTTAACTGCTGAAGGCCCGAGGAGTCCTCGATTTTCTTAACCAAGGAATAAGAACCCTTCACGATTTGTGTTCTCATATCGTATATATCAGGTAGTTCGCCGGTATAATTCTCATTTATGACCATTGACTTAATGCTCGGAAAAACGTGATTTTGAATCATCTAAACACTCGCATTTTATACAGCAAAAGTATGGCCCGCTTCTTGAGACTATAAAAATTTTCAAGGATTTTTTAAACAATGTACATTAATGCGGACAAAACTCAAAATATAATTAGGGTTTTTTTGTATTTATGTTTACCAAGTTCATGTGCTTTCTAGGGTTAGTTACATAGAGTGTTGTCACAACAAAGAAATAATCGCCAAAGTGGTAACCGCGGCCATTTTAAGTGTATTTTATTTGATCGCACAGCTGTGGGTTGCGAGGGTTTGACGAAAGTTTTAACGTTATAAAATGTAAGTTATTTTAAAGTATTGTCGGATTTTGGGCGTGGTTGGTTAAAATTCCTTGTACCTACTCCTACACAAAGTTCCCATAGCAACCTCGTACCCGGAGAGCCTGGGTACGAATTATCCAATAAGCCATTCAATGCAATAAACGGAAAGTTTGATCCAGTTAGTGTTGTTTACTGTTGGTGTTTGTTTTATTTATACATGTGCGCTTGATTTTGTTTGACTAAGGTGAGCGAAGGTAATATTTTTTTTGTGGTTATGGTTGCTAAGTAACGTTGATAGAAGTTTTCCTTGTTTTCTGAATTCGGAGCGCTAATAAGCACGCGATTACCCAGCGTCCCTTGCAGTAGTCGGCATAACGCAGAATGAGGTCACGTGAAGGCTAGGTTACACGGTCGCTAAATTTGAAAAAATTAAATAAAAAATTAAATCTAATGACCCCTTTAATACAGTGTTGGTTTTATGGTAGTGTAAAGAATCTTAAGAACCGCCCCTTATGTCCAAAATAAAATTACCGAGAAATATATCGGACTCTTAACTAACGACCACCTACCAACTCATAGTAAGTTTGTCATTTAATTTAGAATGACAACTTAAAAAATCTGGTTTCCGGAAAAACGAACCACTAACTCCATAAACTTATTTTAACCCAAGGGGGGAGGGGTAAGTGAGCCGTGTTTCGGCGAAAAGAAGGTGGATGAATTGTTTTATTTTTCGTAACGCAATTATCCCTGCTTAGGGAAGAAGTCAAAAGAACCCAATTTTGTCGGGGGAGGTGGTGGGTGGCGGCACAAACCCCCTATTTCACCCCAAACCACTTTTTCAGAGCTCGATTTCTCAAAACCTGATTTAGGGGTATTGGTTTTTATTGTATTATAGACTCCTCTCTCTTCACAGGGAAGGCTTTGGTGCAAGCACTTTATCAATATCTATTTTATTGAACATGATATTTGTTCGAGAAATTCGGCCTTTTTGAAAAAAGTTGGTGGGTGGCGGCACATAATACCCTACCCCCCTTCAATTGGGTTCCTAGGAAGTACCATTGTTTTGACCTTTTCCCTTATTGACCGCAATAACGTGCATAACATCCGCCAACACTGCTTAGTTTATACACATAAAAACCATCGCAGTTTATCACGGAAATCGTGTTGCTAAGACTACAGCAGTTGCTTTTCCTTTTGTTGATATCATTAACGTCGTCAAACCAGTGAAAACAAACGCGCCGCTGCACGACTCCGTCCAACACTGACGGGTGGCCACCAACAAGCCAGCCAGGGGCGTTGGTCCCACAGCGGTATACAGGTACACAACTGGCAGCCATCTGAGAGCCCGCATTTCCATGGAATCTATACCACGTGGGTTTCAGTTTGTTGTCACAGAGGGAGAGGGTTGGGTCGTACGTGTGGATAGACCGATCTGCAGTGACGAACGACTCGTAGTTCTTGCATCCTTCGGGTGCTGCAACAATCAAAATGTCAGCCAACTGTGAACACAGCGATGAAGTTAAAATGAAGAATAGTAAAGACGTAATGATGAGAGTGTAAATATAAAATATGATAATAAATTTACATAGAACATTCTTAGTTTTCCCACCAAACTGTAAACGATGACAGAACAAACCGTGTTAGGCATTCCTTCTTTCCATAATCAGAGGGCTCACACGTTTACGGGAGGCACTACACCCGACTATAGTTATGTCGACTGAGTTACCTGACCCTGTGATCCAAAAACTCAAATTTCACTAGCGTTCTTTCATTGTAGTGACAATGAATTACGGCCAGTGATTTTTTCCATTATCATGATCATGATGATTATCATCATTACCATTACCATCATCATTATCATCATTGTTATCACTACTATCATCATTATTATCATTATTATCATTATCATCATAAATATTATCATTACCATCATTATTATCATTACCATCAATTATTATCATTACCATCATTATTATCATTACCATTATCACCATCATCAATATTATCATTACTATCATCACCATCATTATTATTGTTACCATCATTATTATCATTACCACCATAATTATTATCATTACTATCATAATTTTATATCATTACCATCACTATTATTATCATTACCATCATCACCATCATTATCGTTACCATCATTATTATCATTACCATCATAATTATTATCATTACCATCAATCATTACCATCATTACCATCATCATTACCATCACTATTATCATTACCCTCATTACCTTTATCATTATCATTCCAACCATTTTGTCACAATATAACGTTACATTCGTTTAACACTTACAATAAAGACAATAGTGATTATGAAAATGATAAGATTTTAAAAAAAAGAGAAAGCAACAACAACATTAGCAAGAAGCATTGTTCATCCTATACTAGTCAGCTTACACGGACAATATTTCATGCTGTCAAAATAGTTACCGCAGGCAAGTGAACCTAATTGAGATCACTCTTGCTATATTGGTAACGTCTAAAAGAGGTATGTTACATCTTGCGCAAGTGGTATACAAGGAACTTATGAGTTCTACGGAATAAGATCCGTCAAAGTACCTTTTGCCCCACAGTAGCGGAATGGACAGCCGCCCGGCGGTTGAAGTTTATAAACGTAGAACTGACCAGGACAGCGTTTGACCAAGATTTGATAGGAATACATACAGCACTCGCCCTCGGCGTGGAAACAAGCCATCCTCGACACAATACCTGGGGAAATGAAAACATTTCAAGTTATGTATATGATAAGTTTAATTATGACAACGCTTTTTGTAAGGTAAAAATTGCCTCGATTGGCAACTTCAAACCCCGGGCTTTCCCCGAGGAGAGGGCGGGCGTGCCTCTCTTCATGGAAATCCCTGGGGACGAGATTACCTCGATCGTGTGACGGTTCCGTTTCGCGGACCGTTGGCTATTTACATCGAACGCGAGTTCCTGGACTAATTGTTAAACTAGATGTTACCACAGGTAAAGATATTGCTGTCGAACTATTGTAGGATACCAAGTAATGTCATTTAGAAACGTACTGTTAATGACCTTCACCCCTTTCAATTCCAGCTAGTTATCATCTACACTTCATCTCGACTTCTTACATAAAACAGGACATTTCGTACTGAGAAAATGATAACTTATCAAACACAGAGAATTACTGAAATGAAAAGAAAAATTCTCCCAAACTTTTTGAAAGAAAAGTAGGGAGTCTAGTTTGGAGAAATTATCTATGCAGCTCATGACAGGGGCAGCGCTTCCTTATTTGGATCAATGAAATGTTTGCACTTCATGTAATACTGAACAACTGTCCTGCGGAACGACCGACAGACAAACCGCATGATCCGATCGAGAACTCGACTGCTAACAACGTGATATATGCCTTCTCGATTCGCTCGACAGCGATAATGGTGGGTGTAAGAACTAGGCATTCTAGCATTATACTGCGGCTTTTCAGTCGCTTTTACCTCGTCAGAATGTTTAAATTTTTACACTCGGAATACATCAACCAGTGTACAACTTATTTTTAAAGTAAAAAGCAGTGAAACTCTATTTTAATGCAATGTTTCTTTTGTGCTTTAATAATTTAGTCACTCATTGAATTCCAAAACAAAAGCGAAAAAGAAAACATTTTTATTTCCAATGTTCCCCACGTAAAAAATTTCTTAAATCTATAAAATTAGCCGGAATGCTTCAACCTGAAGAAAGGCTTGAATGAGTGAACTGGAGGAAAATCCGTTAGGCCCATTTTTGAACTTTTAAAATAGCCAAATCAGATCAACGGTTTAACAATACTGCAACTAGCACCTTTCTGTATTCCACGGCCGTTGACCTGCCTACTTCTTTCTAGGATTGTTACTTAATATAAATACACGTCTTTTAAATTCTTATACTGTACTAAGACATAACACATATTTTTAAAGTAAATGCAGTGAAAGCAAGTTTCTTTTGTGCTATAACTATTTATTCACTCATATAATTCCAAAACAAAAGCGAAGACAACCTTTGATTTTCAAAGTTCCCCACGTAGAAATTTTCTTAAACTCTAAAATCTGAAGTGCTTCAATAAGAAAGGCTTGAATGTGTGAACTGGAAAGAAATGCATTAGTTTACTTATGAAGATATGGGCCAATTTTTTAAGGTTAGCCATTCAGATCAACGGCTCAACAACATTGCAATTAGCACCTTTCTGTATTCCACGGCAGTTGACCTGCCTAGTTCTTTATAGAATCGTTACTTAATAAAAATACATGTCTTTTAAATTATGATCGATAACCTTACCTTCACTAGTGTTTGGGTGTGCCCCCCTGAGCCACCCTGTTCCATAAGTCCCACACGTAAACTTGTCTGGACACTCCGTTGCCATCCCAGCATACCCTGCAGGCTCAGTAAAGCGGTACCAGCCAAGGACTAGACTAGCATCGCACTTCCTAGCATTTGGGTCATAAAAGTCTGCAGAGCGGTCACCGGTTTTCAATACCTTGTATTGCGTGCAGGCCTGCAAGTCTGTCAGTAGTTTAACGAAAAATATTAAAATGGAACAACTAATCGGAAAATCGAAAGATATATCAAGGCGCTTTCATTGTAATTTATTATTAGTTTGCACAACTTTTAAACAAAAATTTTCCTTACAAAATTCCTTGGGTTTTTAGCCAAATCAACATCTTGTAAAATCAGGAATAGGTCGATTGAAAATTGGGACTATGTTCAAATCAACTCATCACGCAAAAACACGACAAACAAGTTTTTTTTACTTTCTATTGTGCAATTTACTACAACCTGATTGGCTTGTGTCAATTCCATCTGCCTAGATGCTCTACATTGTATAATATCGATCATTTTTCATCATCACCGCTGTTTTTTACCATGCTTGCTCATTGTTATGCTAAGCACCAATTAATTTGAACGATCATCGCCACGATCATCGCCGCTGTTACAATCATCATCATGCACCTTTACATGGACCGATTAACGTCGTCATTGTCACCATATTTAACCATCATTAAAAATTGAATTGTGATCATCATGATCATGGGCACATTCATCATCATCAATTAACTTCCACAGCAGTCGATCAACGTTAGTATCATCATTATTACTTTTATCTTTTTTTTAATTTGTAGCATTACGATGTGGGGGGAAAGCCAAATTCTCCAATGAAAGTCATTTTATCATCCTTTGCAACCAAATGAATCCCATCATCAGCAATTTCGTTTCTAGTTTGCAAGTCCGGCCAGCCAGAAGTGGATTTCACGCGCCAATCGTCAGCGCAATGAGGCCACGAACCAGAACAAACGAGCATGACGACTGTAGCTTTCAGGATATCTCTTTGGTTGACACATCGTAATATGTGTCCTCTGTAATTCTTTTGCTACTTTAAAAACTATCTACGTCCTAAACTATAGTGCTAATGAAGCAGTTTTATTTTTTGCGCAAACTTGTAGCTTGTAAAGTCTATCTTTTGAAATGGCAAAAATCGAGTGATGTTACAGAGACAGAAATAAGAGTTTTTTTCCGCCAAAAGTTAGAGTTGGGTCCGTTTTGCGCGCGACCAAAAGAATGGTTGTTACGTAAGAAATTGTTTCAACGTCTCAACAGGAGGACAGGAGGAAAAAGAAGACAAAAGGAAATCATTGTGTGGCTGATTGCCCTAATATAACAAACTGTCCAAATAAATCGTCAACCTCGGGAAAACGAAGCGCAAACAAGCGTTACGGATAAGCTTTCTTTTCGGTTTACAGTTTGGGGAAGGGGGGGGGGGAAGGGTGGGAAGAGGGGGGCTGTGTTAACCACCCTGAAGAGACCATAAACCGCTAGCTTCAACTAACCTTCATCGTCTGAGCTGCTCGCGTCCTTTCCATCACTGAATGTTTGAACTGCAATGAAGAGTACAACATTGGTTTGAACAATTACAGGCCTTCACTAGGTAACAATGCATCATCATGACGACAGCGTTTTAGATAAGCTCCGTTTTCGTGTTACCACACAGTAAAACGTATCGATGCGTTTTCAAATGTCTCCGGATTCAGAAGCGTTTTCAAATGTCTCCGTTTTCGAAAACGAAGG